>NDXB01000433.1:16617-53968 GCA_002631895.1 Agapornis roseicollis | reverse complement strand
GCCCCCCCCCCCCCCCCCCAATTGCTAATCGATACCGACTCCCACTCCTATAGTGATATTCACTGTAGAATTTCCTCTCCGGCTGCTCCTGCTTGGGTTTCCAACAGAGATTCTCCCATCCACTGGGGTGTGATAGCTTGATTCATTTTTGGCTCACTTCCCTGTCATGCCTAAGTGATGGACAATGTGTCTGGAAGCCAGTATAGACTAATAACATTAACTCTGTGTCTAGCAAACAAACCAGACTTAAGAGAATACTGCCAAAGAAATCCTGAGGAAGAGAAAGTGATGAAAATATAAATGATTAGAAAGAGATAAGAGACAAAAAGCCTAAACCTGTCCAGGGAGAGAGGAAATGAAAGTGGGAAAGCGGTATTCAGTGGGTTTAAATCAACTCACTGATTATCACAGACTGACACCAGCTGAAGATCTGTCTCCCTGGCTGCTGCTGCGAGGAGCTCAGCCCTAACACTCTGCAGGCTGAATCCTACAAGCTTTTTCCAGCATTAAGCTTGCAGAGCCTGAGTTTGTTGCGTTGCCCATCAGCGTGCGTTGATCTCTAATGCAGTCCCTTTGTATCTTTCTCTTCAGATCAGGCAAAAGAGGAAGGAAGAGAATATGGGAAGGGCCAGGTGATTTTTAGTCCTCTGCTGTCTCAACTGACAGTTTACCTCCGAGAGACAAACTCTTCCATCTTTCCCAAATGAACACACAGGGAACAACACTGTCTGGGCAAGACCGGAGTACTAATGCCAGTTTGCTTCACGCTGGCATTTTAATGTCCTCTGTGAGAACTCTTCCTCATTATAATCCACCTCGCTCACGGTATGGTCTCTTTGCTCAGTGAGATCCGTTCATCCTCAAGCAGGGGTCAGGCATGAATAGGATCAGATTTGCAAACATACGTGTGTGCTTGTGTCGTTAAGTATCCCTTAGAAGCATGGTCCTTAGACATGGACAGGTTCTCCCACCCTGGAAGGAAGAATTGATGGGAGTGGAGAAAGTTGCTTTACATTATTCAATATAAATGTAAATAGGAGAGAGGGTTCCTTTGAATACATTGTGTTATTTATGCTCAACCCTGGAAAAATGGGCAGCAGGTTAGGATCTGCTTGCAGATCGAAGGCATTTGTTTTCCTGGTAGTTGATGCAAATAGCGTAAATACACTTTACATTTTAGAAGGAAGCTTATGAAATATTGAAGGCAAATTCCCAGGTCCCATCTCCTGTGGAACTGGAGCAGTCTTGAGGGAGACTCAAAGATATTGTGATGGTAAAGCACAGAAAGGCAGAGGTACGTGTGCAAGACAGAGAGAAAGCAATGCAAAGGGATGACTGGGAAGACAGTTGTGTTTATACAGAGAAAGATGCCTAGAGGGAGGGATGAAAAGAGAAAGGAGTATGTGTAACATCTCTGTATCCCAGGAGAGTCCCCCCTTTCCTCTTCCCTGTGTGTGTGCAGGGTTGGAACTATGTGTGTGTCTGTCAGTGCCACAGAACTCTTCCTGCTGTTAAAAACCCCATTGAAAGGAAAGCAGGATTGCTACCTCATTGCTTTCAAGGCTGAGGCCTTCAAATGAAGAGGATTATTTCACACGGCAGATGCTTGCTGGGCTGTTTTAAGAGAGCAACCCTTCCAGCCTTCTATAGTTCTGTTGTAAGATGAGGGCTCTGCCTTACTGTTCATGGCCAGCACCCCCTGCTGAACTATTGTAAGAAGACAGGATGGAAAAGGCAGAGTTTACTACCACACGATGAATAATAATGCCGGTGGCTGGGTCCCAGCCATAGAGCACAGCCTGTTTCCTCCCCTCCTTTGCGAAGACGGACAGGGCAGCGTCTGCCTTCTCCTAACACTTAATCAGGGAGGCTGCATGAGCAGAGGTAATAGACCGCCTGTCAATTAAACATGCGGCTAGTGACCAATGGGTGGCAGTTGTCAGGGCTTGTTGGGGGGAAAAGAGGGTAATTATGGGCTGTCGTAGGGAGCAGAAGCAATTGCCTGCGTTGGGGAGGTCTGATTAGCAGGCAGCACTGCCTCTGGAGAGCAGGCCATGAAAAATGCAGGAGCGCGGATGCGTGCGTGGCTCAATAAACATCATTACTGCAAGGGGAAAGGAGAAAGACCCGGGTGTGCAAGAGGCTGCAAGCAGCAGTGATTCAGAGAGCATCAAGGAGCACAGAGGAAATGCTCCGGCAAACAAGCAGCCCCGGCTGTTTGGAGCATGCCCTTGGATTGCTCCATCATGCAGGGTTGGACTATACGGGAGAGCCACATGGGCATGGGAGAGATATAGCTATGTATGTGTATTATACGTGTATGTGCTGACACCAGGGCATGCCTAGACAGAAGCCAGAGGGTCTGTGAGTGAGACGCATACAATGCAGGTCTCTGGCTTAGTAGCCCCAGACAGTGCAAGTTGGCTGGCCCCAAGAAGCATCTGAAACAAGGAATAGATATTAGCCATGGCAGTGCCCTGCAGCTGAAGCAGGAGGCTATGCAAACACTTCTTTAACATGCCTTAAGCAAACAACCCAGCTTCTATTTTGTCTGATTTATTTTCTTCCTTCCCTCTTGAGATAGGCAGCATGCCCACTTCAGATATTTCTGGGGCTAAATAAGGAATACAGCAAGAGGCAAGCAAAATCAGGGTTTAACCATCTGCGGTCCTCAGCTGGATAGGGAATCTGAAGAACTCCAGGCATTCCTTTGATCAGTGCCATCACAGCAGTAAGGGCAGGATGTCCCTTAGCAGGGCACCTCTCTGCCAGAAGATCCAATTCCCACAGTTTTTACATTTCCAAGACGTTTTCTCTTTATAATTGAATGCACTTATCTATAGCACTGCCAGTGCCACCCCTGAAGACAGCAGAGAGGAGGGAAAGGGAAAAGGGCATTATTTAACTTTGGATTAGAGAGTCTGTCAGTCTAAATAGGGACCTGCAAGTTGTACTGAACAGTTTTATAACGTACAGCTCTTGAGCAGCATTTTAAGTAGGACCCCAAAAAAAGACATCAGTTGAACTCCTTGACTTGATGACGGATTGGGTCATTGCCTATGTCTGGAAGCTGTATTTGTATTTACCGACAGAGTTTGAAATTCCAGCAATGCAATCATTTGCTCGAGTTCCCCAGGCAATGGTGTATAATACGTGGCTGTAAACAGTAATGGATATACAGGTATTAGTGTAGAGCCTAACCAGAAATCACACAACAACCAGCAGAGCTCTAGGAAGGACAGTACATCCCAGCAGGACTCGGTGCTCGTTGCAGAGGAGCTGGAAGGGGACAACTCATACGGAGCAGTTGGCTCCCCTCTGCCAGATCAGCATAGCTGGGCATGTATTTATTCACCTGCAGGCTCTCTGGCCAGTGCTAGCCTGGTGGCAGCTCAATGGGAGACAAGCAACAGTTCCACCGAGGCTAAGGAGCATCCTGAACCATGCTCCTTGTCCTCCCCCATTGTAAGTCAACACAGGAGCAAAGAATTCACCCAGCACTCAGGCATGAGATGCAAAAGAGCATGTCTTTTGCCATAATCCATCCTCGCAGTGCGCAGCCACACTTCTCTGACACGAGCATACTGTAAATGCAACGACGTTGCAATTGCATCCTGTAGCTTGCTCTGGTAGCAGGAAAGAACAGATTTCTACCCAGGTGAAAGGGCTTCTTCTGCCCTCTCCCTGTTTCCTTGAGGGTGGAACAGCACCCTCAATCTTGCCTGCACTCCTGGGATATGCTGCAAGAGCCCCAGTGCATGGCTGGATGCTAGAATTGGATCACGCGGGCTCCTCCTGCCAGCTGGATGCTGGTGTTGCCACCGGCTCAGCACCAATTATTTATGAAAGGAAATAGAAACAAAACTGCTTGACATTTGAAAAGAAATCATTACCACGCACTTGTGGCGAATCAGAGCTGGAGTGCTTTAAAGTTCCATCGTCCCAGTGCTTCATTAGAGACCAGGCTGCTTATGTTTAGCACTCATGAAAAATTTAACCCCCGGATGCTTTGCCTGATTCCAGCCAAACTCCACTCCTGGACCACTTCCAACAGGGTGCTGGGCTCATCCCCTCCCTAAGCAGAGGCATCAACCTCAGCCTTAGGATTGCTCAGGGTCTTTCAGCAGAGCTCCCAAGGCCATTTGGATGGTTTGGGAATTGAATCTGTTAGGTTAGGACCTTGGTGTAGGCTCTGGGAATCTCAGCAAAGCCCTCGTAGCCTTTCTTCCTCTCAAGGAAAGGCTTGGTACATCAGCTCTGAGGGGTTACCATCATCCCCAGGGCAGGATCAGCTTTGGCCAAACCTGGCCTATTTTCTTCCTTGCTTTTACAACACACACCTCCATGGAAGGCTGAGCTGAAGAGGCTCACCCTCTCCACCCCAAAACCTTAATGGATACTGGGTTAGTAATTAGAGCCCAGTCACCATTTTGGGGTCTAGTCTGAGCTGCTCTGCTTTCTCTGGATGACACCGCTCGTCTCCATCCCTCTTCTATAAAATGGGTGTAGCAGGTGTAGTATGAAGATAAATAGACTGAGGAGCACAAACTGCTCAGATAATGGGATCTATATAAGCTTCCAGAGTAAATGATCATTGTAGCTACAGCTGAATGTTCCTAATCTAGACAAGCCCCTGTTCTCCTGTCCTTCAACTAGCAGTTTAATTTGCATTAAAGAAATCCATCCAAGATGATGTGGAGTGCACTTCTCCCCCTCCCCACCCCATGCTTTACAAGGTATAAACATAGCATCTTCTCTCTTCAGTGTAGCCTCTGGGTAGGGATTCCTGTGAAACGGAGAAGCAGGCCATTTTTCAGATAAATGATTTATAGAGAAGATGCTGTGGATGACCTGACACTGACCTGGTGGAATTAATTCCAGCGTTTGAGCTTCCATTTCTATTAAAACTCCATTTACCAGGGAAGTGAAAAGGTAATTATCGTGCCCAGCTTTAAATCACTCTGCTGCTGAATTATTAAAGGGAAGAATTAAAAATAATCAGGCTTTTACATTATACTTCATAGAGAGGAAATTAAAGGTGTAAGAATGTGGGGTTTTTTTCCTTGAATTTAAGTATTCATTTCTGAGATTCATGTAGAAATTGAAATTATTCTCTCCGCATGCCCAGCTCGTTCTCTTTATGAAAGATGCACAGATACACACATGGGGGGGAAGAAAACAAGTAAAAACCCTCTTGTAGAATTAAAAGAACAGAAGGAAGAAGGGATTTAACATGAAAAAGCATAGGAGAGTGTTTTGCATTTTAATACCTCTTTTTTTTCCTGCCCAATTACACCTCTGAGTGATCCAGCATAGGGAGATTAAGCTGCTACTAATTTTAATCTCTCTTTGCAGAGTGAAACTCAGATGCAAATAGTGATCAGGTGGATGGATACACACAATCATAGAATCATAGAATAGTTCGGGTTGGAAAGGACCTTAAGATCATCCAGTTCCAACCCCCCTGCCGTAAGCAGGGACACCTCACACTAAACCATGGCACCCAAGGCTTTGACCAACCTGGCCTTGAACACTGCCGGGGATGGAGCACTCACAGCTTCCCTGTTTATGTTTGAACCCATTACTCCTTGTCTTGTCACTACAGTCGCTAATGAAGAGTTCCTCCCCAGCATCCCTATACAATACATGGAATACGCATGATGCCAGGAGTGTTTGCAGTGGGTCCTTGGGTGCTTCTATTACACAGAAGAGCTGGGCTTCCTAACCAAAATAGGGCCAACCAGCATGGTCCTGCATCAGTTCCCAGGAAACCACCTTCCCCAGCATTTGTACAAAGTAGTTGCTATCTTTTCTGCCCCAGCCATATTCCCCTATCCATTAAGGCTCATGTGTATCCAGTTCCCTGGAAGAGGAAGGCAATCACAGAAGGAAAATGCAAGCACGGTGCCTGTATTCACAACTGCCACAAGATTGAACCAAGGAATCTAGGCCAGTTAACATCTGTCCCTGGCAAAGCAATCAGAAAAGTTGATATATGATTCAATTGATAAAGAATTAAAGGAGAGGAATATAATTAACATCAGTCAACACGGTTCCATGGAAAACAGGTCTTGTCAGACAAATCTGATTTCATTCTTTGATGAGATTACAAGTTTGGTTGATAAGGGTAACTGTAAAGACGTAATACATTTAGCTGTTGTAAGATGTTTGACTTTGTATCTCACAACCTTCTGATTAAAAAATTAGCGCTATATGATATCAGTAAAGCACATGTTAAATGGATTAAGAATCAGCCCTCTGACGGCTCCTTGGAAATGGGTTGTCAATGGAGAACTAACACTGAACGAGGGACAGAGGCAAGAAATGGTGCTTCTGACATTTCTAGGCTTGCACTCAATTTTCCTTGATAATCTTGATACGAAGAATTAAATTAATACTAACGAAATCTGCTTAACAAATAAGCCCAAAGATCTAAGGAGAGGTATATGACAATAAAGAGGGAAAATTGCTCGGGAAGAGCCCTGGATCACTCAGGAAGCTGGGCTTGTTCAAGCCTCAAAGGACATGGAACAGCGTGTCTGTAGCTCCATAGCGAGCAGAGGCAGGAGGCAGATGAGTAACTCAGCAGCTGGTGCACGCACAGCAGTGAAGCAGAGGCAATTGCTCCACTGGATACAGCTGCAATGAGAGCAATCAAGCACTGCTTCCCACCCTGCTCTCCAAAGGATGCTACGAATCTGGAGCCTAACAAATTACCTGGCCAGGAAAACACGCCAGCTAGCAAACATCCATATAGCAGGAATTCACTGGAGCGGGGTTGGTGTCTGGATAACTGCTTTCCCGGGTGGAGACCAAAGGCGGATGCAGCGCATGTTGATAGCACTGATGCATTGCTCCCTGGAGGGGGACATAAAGAGCTCAATCCTTTTAGTTTATCAAAGCAAAGTTTTGATATTGAGAAGTGGCTTGTCTGGAACAGTTTAAAACCTTTGTAGGGAGGCAATAGCAGGTACTAAAGGCCTCATTAATCTGCCAGGAAAAGACATTAGAGCAATCCAATGACTGCAAGATGAAGCCAAAGAAATTCAAATGAGAGCTTAGGCCCAAATATCTGACTACATTGTGATTAAATAAGAACAAATCAGAGGAATAGCACAAGCTCTAGACATGTAGTATTTTATGAAAGGCTGCCTTAAGCAACAACAGGTTGGTGGGCTCGTGTCTTTTGCTGGAAAGGAAACAGAATTTCTAGGATTAGAAAAAGCTTCTTCAAGTTCTCCCTTCCTTTGGTGCTTCCTAAGGAAAAGCTGTTGAACATAGCTCTGTTATCAAGCAAGATGAGCAAGTGCCCCATGTTATCGCTCCTGGCTGTCCCTGCACCCACCTGTCCCCTTTCCAAGCTGCACAACCCTATTGGGGAGGGAATTGAGATTCAGACCCCAGGGCTAACACACAGCACAGATCATCCCGAAGAGGTGTGCACACACACACTGACCCTTCTTAGACCTTCCTTCAATCTCACTTTAACCCAGAACCAAAATAACCCTCAACTTGATAACCCTGGCTACGTTGCCTTGCTGCTCAGTATCAATGTTTTAAAGCTCCTGGTCTCCAGCAGTCTTACCTTTTTACCATATTCTGCACAGAACTATACTACCAGATCTCCTGGGCAATGAATTTATTATCCCTTTAACTGCCTGAAAAGAGCTTACAGCCCTTATAATAATGCTTCACATCTCTCCCGGGTTTTCCCTTTTGAGGATCTCAAAGAGCTGTGCAAATAACTATTATTCCTTATGTTCCCACACATGGTATTCCTTTCCATCACACAGGTATGGAAATAGAGGCTGAGATGACATGATCTGTGTCATACACAGTGCTTCAGACATGGTCCCCCAAGCCTGAAGTCAGCTAAGGCAAATAATCACCCCCACAGCACCTTGTATTCCTGATGTGACCAGTACACTGTCACTGCTGCCACCAACAAATTCTCTGCCAAGCCTTATCTCTCCTACCCTTTATGAAACTCAAAACACGCAGACATGCCACATGCTCTCCTACATGGCACTTACCTGGAGTACCAGTTTAATCTGAACACACCAACATCCACGCACAAATACATCCTTCGCACCCAAGTGTAAGCCTTAGCGATTCAATACTAGGCTGCATCATGCAGATGAGGACATGGAGACATTTCCTATGCTTGCTCTGCTGGTTTTTTCCTCCATCACCCATACACCAAGCAATTGGGAAGGAATTTTGATTAAAAACCAGGTAGAGATCCCTTTTGACAAAGCAGAAACAGCTTTGACACTGTTAGAAAGGAACACGTTCATTTCTCATTTTAAGACCTGCCACTTCAGAACATGGCTTTTATACTATTATCTTTTCAAGGCACAATTGAAAAGAAATATTGCAGTTGGCCCAAAACAATGTTGTTGGCAAAAAATTGTGTTCCACAGAAAAGAGTAACATTGGATTCTAATTCAGAACAGAAAGCAGACACATTCACCCCCTGTTTGGATGGATATTGCAGAAGGAGGAATAGACGGGCAAGTTAGCAAGTAGGTGAGCAGGTAAACAAGAGACGTATGGCTATTGTAAATATATGAATAAATATATAGCTAGAAGATACAGCAGTAAGCAAGTAGATGAGTTTGTGTGAAGGGATGCTTAGGTGAACACACAGCAATCACAAGTGGAAGGCTGGACATGCAACTTGCAAGGTCAGCAGCAGACAGTTTCCTGGGGATGCTTCTTGTGCTTTAAGTCCCTGTGTGCAGCATTTGCTGTTGGTACCCACCACCCTTGTGGAACCGGCACAAGCAGCATCCCCCTGGTACCTTGGTGGTCTGTTACTTGCTGGTTTACTTCCCTGCTGCATGCACTGGGTCGATGCATCTCCCTAAGGGTTCAAGGAAACCGTTCTCACTAGCATTTCTCCTTAGTGCTCCTTCTCCTTCCACCCCCCGCCACCTCCTGCTCTCCAGTCACTTCACACCACAGCCTGATTGGTGTAAATATTGTCACCAAACAACAACCGCCTGAACAGATACCTTTCCCTTTATCTGCCATCCCTTCCCACCATGTGAGCCTGTAATGAATTAGCAGAAAACACTGCCGAGGTGACAGCACAATTGCTATTAAACATAATTTTCTAATGAAAAGGTTAGGAGTGATTGTGTCAGAACTAATCAAAACTCAATCCCCCAGCCACTGCACAACACAACCCTCTTCCAGCCAGTTTAACTTGGATGGTTGCAAGCCCTGTACAGCAATGCCAAAGGGGGGTCCCATGCCAGAGCTTGCTTTTGCAATGCCATCCTTTGCAGGAAGGAAGCATCCCCAGCTCAGGGGAGGGAGAAAAGGGTGAAACAGTCGGAGGTTCCAGTAACTTGCAAACTCATCATTCCCTGGCTCTTCATCAGAGCACAGGGAGCTGGAATAGTTTGCTCCTTGGCTAGCCAGCAAGCCAGCCTCTCTCAGGGTTGATTTTGAACTTGCTGCCCTTAATTTATCCCTTTCATTTCTTACTGTCCCTCCCATCCTTCCTCTCCTGTCTGTCTTCCCCAAACCACTAGAGAGGATTGGAGGTAGGATTACTTATTGATAGCAACAGCCACCATACTAAATCCAGTCAGGGATGGTGCCTAATCCCTTTAATGAGTTGCTTTAGCTCTGGCAGTTGAGCTAAGCTGGATGCTAACTCACCAGCTCTCCTCCCATACAAGCTCACCTTCACCTCCTCCCAGGGCTGAGCTCCCCTCCGGGCATCTCAAGGCCCAGTCTCAGATCACACACAGCACACAGGCTGTGCTCACAGGCAAGGCGACTTCTGTGGCAAGCAGAATCTTCCCTACAAACAACAGTAGGAGTGGGATCACCCTGGGCTATTCATGCACATTAGGCTGAACTGCTCTCTCTAAATTAGGCTTTGTGCAAGGGCTAAAACCTCCCATTGATTCACTCTCAGCCATTCATTCCCAAGGCTCAGTGAAGCTAATGACACTTGTTTCGCTACAACAAGCACCTGCTGGGCTGGGAAAGGCTTCCAACCAGTGTAACAGAGCAGAGCTTCCCAAACGGCATCCCCAGGGAAGCAAGGTACACACCTCTGCTGCCTCTGAAGGGTACAGACCCCATGGCCAGAGTCCTCAATAGCCTGCTATTAATCACTGCACATAGTCATTCAGTACTGCACAAACAGAAAGCACATGTAATCACACCCCAGCACTCATGTTGAGATAGGACAAGGAAGATCTACTTTGCTCTTCACTGAACATAGCTTGGGAAAAGCTATTGCAGCATCCAAGGAGGGAGTCTAGAAAGGTGCTGCCTGTTTCCTACCCAGACAGCAAGGATGATAGGGATACATTCTTCATTCAGTCCCAAGGCAAAATTTCTCTGCATGGATAATGCATGGCAGAAAGCATCACAGTGGCCTCATCCAGCTGTTCTTTGTTGTTTTGCACTGGTGCTACAATTTGCCCTGATGCAAAGAAACAGTGTAAATCAGGCATGAATGAGGGAGGATTACAGCTTCAGGAGCCTCTGACTGCCCCACATTGGCAGCTTTAATTGCTTTCCCAGGGACCAGGCCAAATCAGATTCAAATACTGAGAATGGAGGCATACAAGCAACCACACCGATTGAACATCCTCCCCCCCCCCAGGCTCTGGTCATAGCCCTGCTGCAGTGTCTGTGGGTAGGAAGCCTACCTACAAGGTCTGATGCTTTGTTTTTCCTCCTCTGGATTTTAGAGGGAGATAGGCACTAGTCAAACTTCCCTAAAAGCCTCACAATGCAGCTCTACCTGCTTTCCTTTTGCTCCACAGGAGCAGCCCTGTGGTTGTCAGCACATCCCTCTTGTCCTTCACTTACAGGTGCTTACCCTCCCAGCTACAGCTTGGAGTAACACTGCTGCCACTGCTGCGCTTCCATTCCTTCTAATGAGGCCTTCGCTCTCTGCAGAACATGTGCCACCTGGGCTTTTTCCCCCTGTTTCCTTATTAAGATAAAGCTGTCATCAGCTTCCCCATCCCACTGGTTTGTTGGGACTTTCAAAGCCTGGAACTGTATTAAATATTCAGTCTACTCTTGGCTACATTTCCAAGCCTGTATCCCTCCCTTTAATTGCTCTGTCAAGATGAGATGAAAGTTTGATACTGAGGCTTTGACTGGGACCAACTCAAACACTTTGGGCTCTGCTGATATATTTATTTAAGGAGAAATTAGCTGGATCATTCTGCTTAAATTAGGCCCTATGCAATTGTTGAAGACCTCTTTTTCATTTGTTCTTTCACTCATTCATGCACTCTTCCATTAATTCACTCTTTTCCCAGCGAGTTTTGATTATGCTGCATTATATGCGTGCACTTCCTTTTATCCCTTCCTTTCTGCCTCTCTTCTGTCACCAAATGGACACCTCCTCAAACACCTTTTCTAGCACAGTACTGTGCCCTATACTCTCATGGGAAGGCAGTTTGAGTTTTCCATCCAAGGAGATACCTCCCTGGGGCATTGCTCCACCAGCAAGGCAGCAGAAATCAGAATTCTGAGAGAACTTGGCTGGCAAAGAAGAAGAAACAACCACAGCATCCTCAACATAGCTTCAAAGGCTGGCTCTAATTTATATGCACCCGACAGAAGCTCCTTAATCTGCACCCCATCAATTCCCTACCCAGCCCACCTCACCTAACAGGCTGTGCTCTCAGCCATGTCTCCAGGGCCCTTCCACTCTCTCTTTGCTTCTCCTGAGCACCTTCATTCTTGCAGTGATTATTGCTTTCTTCCCCACAGGCAGACAGAGGCAAGCTTTGCTTTCCATGCACTTATTCAGATCCCAATTTCTATTGGAAGCTGCAGCTGGAAGGAGCCTTTTGTTTTGTTTGGGGCTTTGTTTTGTCTGCTTTGTCCCTCTCTGCCCATAGCTGCATCTCAGCTGCTTTTGGAGTCTGTGAGTGAGCACATCTGTGCTGGGATCAGGGGGACAAGGTCAGCCCCAATCACAGGGTGGCAAACAGCAGCCACTCCATCTGCAAGCCCCCCTGGTTCCTTTGATGTAATTAACATCCCTTTGTTATTGTCTGAAATCCCTTCTGTCTCTGCTTTAATCATCTCACAGCAATGAGCATTCTTCCTCATTAGGGTCTTAAAACCCTCCATTATAAGCATGTAAATGGGATGCAGTGAGGAGGGAAATATTTTACTACTCCAATTTCCTGTTGTGCCACTGCCAGCAAGTCGTGATATTATTACTAAGCATCTCCAATGAGCACCAACATCTACAGGACCACACCTACATTGCACTGGCAACCAGCATCTGACAATACACAAGTGCCCAGGGGTACCAAGGTTTCCAGCCCTGAATGGAGACTTTTCTTTGGGGAAAGAGTAGAGATGAAATGCTATGCTCTAAAAGCAAAGAAGAATCTTATCCACTCTCTTGAGATCCAGTTTTCAATTGGCAGCACACTGCCAAGGCAAAATGAGCCAACTGCCCCATCTTTATAGACAGAAAATCAAGTCTTAGTCCCCCTGGCAGCATCATTTAAGGCCTTTAACTTCTTCAGACTTTCCTACATTAATACCAGCTGAGCTCTGGGCCAGCAGGTCTCCTGATCCGCTGCTATCCCCAGACTAACCACAGGCACTCCTGGCATTGCACAGACCTGTTTGATTCTGTGAACTTCCTTCTCAGCCAACTACAAGGCTGCCTACAAGTCCCCTTCTCTCCCTCACCAGCAACAGAAAACAGGTCTCCTCAGCATGAGCTTTACAAGGTGTCTGTCTAAACATTTTGTCCCCTTCTTTCAGAGTCTTATATTTCAGAGGAATACTGACCTCTCCTCCTCCTCTCCACACGCTCCTGATCAGCAGGCACGTCACACAAGAAAACCCCTGCTCTACCTCATGCGAAACCTCTCTTACATCAAGACAGCAGCATGCTAGCCAGGTACTGCCAAGGTCTCTTTCAAATAGGAATAGCTCAACCCAATAACATTTACAATGCAAATATCAACTCTGTTTGCAAGCATAGCAGGCTTAGGGGGAAGCACACTGAATCATCCATCTCCAAAAAGACACTGGGAAGCACATCAAGCCACGTGCTGCCCATGGTGGTGAGAGGCTCTGCTCCCCTTTGTGGCAGCTCTCACAAAAACAGATCTCCCAGTGAACCTCTGCTCTTTACAAAAGGCCTTTGGCCAAGCAGCCACTCTTTGGGCAATGTGTGGAGAACACAGCAGCTCTGACACCTCTTCCACCACTGTAACATCCAGGCTGTCCTGCCCTACTCTGCTCTCAGAGGCCACAGCAGGAGGTCAGCTCTCCATTACTTGAGGCCCAGATACCATGGCCTGTTATATATGCCCTATATACTTTGCACATAGCTGTCTAGCTTTCTTCTCTGCCAAAACTCCCATGCCAGGCGCTCCCAATTCCAAGAGCATCATTAACTGTTTAAGCCTTAAGATTCACATGAAGCCCATGTTAGGTTTTTTCTCCTCTTCCCTATTCCGTTTTCATTTGCAGTAGGGTACAAAAGACACTCAATCTGATCTCTCCAGGCAGAGTTTTTCTACCTTATGCATGCTATGCCTCCACAAGCAGAGCCCTCTGAATACATATAGAAATATTTCTCACCCAAGGTACCTAACAAACCCCTAAAGGCAGAACTTGCAGCCAAGGTGCAGAGAAAAGATAGCAAATCAGTGCTTTCAACTCCAATCTCCTTGTCCTACCTCCTGATAAAGCGTTCCTGAAACCTTCCATCTCTCAGCTCCTCTCTAGCACATGGACTTGGCAGCCATGAACTTTCCAATTTCATAAGCCACCGGTGCTTTTCCTTCCCTTTTGCACCCTGTGCCTTCTTGTATCTCTCTAAACCAGGTGCAACCACCTGATAATTCCCTGTAATGCGATTACATCAGTTGGAGCAGGGCCTCTGTGCCGGAGCTGAACTGTGCTGAACTACAGCCCCAACCAAAGAGCAGCATTGGCAATAAAAGAGCAGGACAGTTCCCTCGAGCTTGAGCTGCACCACACAAACCATCTCATTTCACTGAGCCCCAACACTGCCCCTCACATTAATACCCACAGCATCCTTCTTTGTATCAAAGCTCAGCAATGCTACTTGCCTTCATTCCTTAAACCCCCTCACATCTCATCACCATGAGTAATAAGACTGAAGTAAAACACCCTCAGCTCTCTGAGGAGTGGTTTATGTCCTCTGTGTGCCTGGGGAAAGGGCACCTGCTATTGGTGCTTCAGCTAAAAAGAATCCCACATACCTTTTTGCACTCAAGTCATCAAGACACGAAGAAGGCAATTGTGCTCACTCAGTTAAAGGGGTAAAGGCAGAGAAGTTAAAAGAGGTTAAACAGACATATGAGGACTTTCAGCCTTTTGTGCAAGACGCTGTGCTTACAGGCAATCCCCGTTAGATTTAAATCTCTTTAAGAAATGCACTGGCTTTGCTCCTGAACCTTTCTGTGTGTTCCCTTGGAGACAAGCCCTGAAAGCTTCTCTAACAGCCCTGAGTGGTTACATTGACTGCCTTAGCTGACATCTACTGTGGCCAGGCCTTAGCTTTCTCTGAGCCAAGCTGAGGATGGACAGGACAGGATAAAACAAAGCCATTGTCTTCTGCAACAGGAACACTCCTGTACTCACAGTTTGCATCTGCAGATGCACAAATTGTGCTTCACGTGCTCAATCCCACTCATCCTTGTACCAAGCCACTGCCACAGTTGGTCAGAGCATCTATGTCAAAGGCAAAGCATGACCTTGGTGCGCGATAACTGCTCAGGAGCCCAGAACCCGGACCTGCTTGCAGGGAATGGTTTGTAGTGAAGGGGGATTTACAGGCAAACGCATCCATTTGCCCAAAGACCTGCCACAAAACTGCCTCATCCATCACCTTCCAAACACCGCTCAGCCAGAATTGAATACTTACAGGTTCCTCTTTATATCCCCATCCTGTGGTCTTAAAGTATAACCAGCCCTTTCACAGTGGGTTCCCACTGACTGCAACAGAAAATCCATGCCTGCTTTTAAATGCAGGAATGCCCTTCCCCAAAGAACTTATTTTCTTCTCAATCAGAAACTGCAGCTTTATGCACCATCATCGAGTACATCTCCCTCCCCCTTGATGCTCACAGGCCTGCAAGAGGTTAGTTCAAAAGCAATAGAGGCCCAGTGTGTGGCGCTGGCAGAGTAGCAGCTGTCTCTTCCTCTGAGTTCAGCTCAGGCTAGGGCAGGGGTTATGAGTTATGATGCAGCATTAAGAATATTTAATAATGGGAAGAAGATTGAACCAGTTGTAGAGATAAGGCATTAAAGTTAGAGTGCTAATAAGGCTTGCTCTTAAACAGTCATGAATGAATGGGGAGGGAATGAGGGTGGAGTGGATAGATGCGTATGTGTGTGGGAATTAATAGTTGTAAAGATGAAATTTGGCTTTCTCTTGTGGTTAGAACTGGGATATAACAAGACTACCATCAAAGTCCGGATGATTTCAGCCTCTGATCTGTATGACTGGCTAATATTCTGAATTCCCTTTTGTTTCACTTACTTGGGAGAAGATACATCTACAGAGGCAGAGATGAAAATGCCTTTTTCTCCTTATAACTTTGGGTGCTGATTTTAATCAGGGTTTGGTTCTTGGTTTTTTCCTTCCCTTTCACAGCTACATTTCTAAAGTAAAAGAACAGCTCAGAGAGAAATTGGAGCTGCTCCCAGGACAAATGGGCCTGACTGGCAGTGCATAAAATTACCACTGTCTCTTCACCTTGCTTTCTGCAATCCCTTTATTAACTAACTTAATCCTCAGCCATTCTCTCTTTCCTAGCTCATTCATCCTCTTTCTTTTCCCCCCTCTCTAATCACAGACAAAATGTTCATTATGGCATGCTCGTGGACTAATAATGCACTCCTATCATGGGGGAGTTCAATTACATGTCCTAGAAACATCACTAACCCAGGTTGGCAGCAGGAGGCCAGTCTGGCCTTGTAGGAGATGCTGGATCTGGACATCGGAGCTGTTTTCACTGGTGTGGCAGAGATGTGCTGCATGGGGTTATGCATCTGGCTGCATCTAAGGGCACTTTATTGCTAGGATAAAGAGGAATCCTGCCTTCCTATGGCTCTGGCAATGGCAGGCAGGAAGAGGGAAGTAACACAAGTATGACAAAAGGCTCAGCTAGCCCAGGATTTTGCCTCTAGCTGGGCCACAAGCCAATGAGAAAGCCTGCAAGCTGCTGGAAGAGCTTAGCGAGCTTCTTGCTCCTGTCTTTTTCAGCACCCAATGAAGCCACCTTCTGCGAACTGTGTCTCACCCCCTTCTCAGAACCCTTAGAGCCCTGCCAATGCCTGACCTCAGGTCTGAAAGTGTCACAATCAGCAGCCAAGCTCCATCGCTGTAAATGGGCCAATGTGGCTTTGGCCTTGGCATGTTGTTTCCTGGGGCAGGGCTGAGGCATATCAGAAACCATGCTGGGGGTGATTACACCCTGCAAGCTGTTGGACTGCGCTCGGCAGTGCTGTCAAGCCAGTTCTCACTTCAGCCCCTATAAAAAGGATTCAGATGCACCCTCCAGCTGTCAATCAGAGCACACATCCAGGTTTTAGTTCCAGGAGGGTAATTAATTTCCATCCAAAGACCGGAGGAGAAGTGTATTTGTTTAATGAACACATTAACAATTTGTTCTTCGCTCCATGTGTGTGCTGGCATTTTATTAAGGCTTGTGGGGTTTTTTTACTGGGGGTGGGGAACAAGGATTACTAAAATGTGTTAATGACAAATACCAACTGCCTGAAGAGAAGACATAAAAGGGACAAGATGATTTGTGGGCTGGATTGAAAGAGACTCTGTACACTCAGTCCACAAACTGGGATGAGGAAGAGCTGACATCATGCTCACTTGAAAAAGGTGGTGGGTTTCTGGCACTTTTTAAATGTTGCTTATCGGTGTCTATCTGTGGGGTGATTGTGCCTGAAGGAGTGCAGCCCTCTCCCTGCAGGTGCTGTCACTTTACCTGTTCTGCAAGACCCCTTCTTCCTTGCACTCAAGTCACCTTCAGATCCTTATGAGTTTCACTGTAGTGAACATGCCCCTCAAGAGTGTCATTACCACATCTGGGGGCAGCTGGGACCCCCAGCCTACCAGCACTGCGGCTTCCCCCTTGGCACCGGGAATGATGGAGTGCCGGGATGATGGAGGTACCTTGGTACTGGGATGGTGGAGGCAAAGCTGCTCGCAGGGGCTGTCAAGGTGCTGAGGTGTGCCACCAGGCAGGCTCCATCACACAGACCCTCCTACTCATCCTCATCCTCATCCCTCTGGAGCTCTTCCTGGGTTCCACACCTTCTTGCTGCAAAGGAAAGGGCCCTGCTCATCTACCTACACCCAGCCATGTTGCTCTTTGACCATTGTAACCGATGCCACTTCTGGAAAGCTGCAGACAAATTGCTCTCTGCCTTCTCTTCATTGCTCCTGTTTGTGGCTAAGCCGTGTTCTCCTATCCTGATCATCTTGGTGGGTGGGATCAAACACCAAGATCCCATCTTGGACATCTCATCTGTTTCCAAGATACGACAAGAAGGGACAAGCTCAAGAAAAACTCTTGAACTAAAGCCCAACGAAGGTGGGAGGAAACGTTTCTGCCTCTTCGCAGCTCAACAGCCTCTTAACTGTGCTTTGAAAAGCCAAGAGAGCTATGCACAAATGGCATGGCTCCCTCTGGCTGTTTGCAGCGCTACTCACAGCTTGCCTATCTTTCTGGTGTTGGGGGTTCCTGCATGGAATGCCCAGTGGCTCACTCAGCCTAACAGTTCTCGGGATGGGCAAGGCACATCACAACTGCCTTTCCCATCATCATTTTTGCAAGGTGATGCCACCGGTTACATGGTAACACACAACACTGTTGTTATAACAAAAATAACCATGCCTTCGTTGCACCAAATATTGTTTTACAGGAGATGAAGGCAGATACGACCCTTGATATAGTGTCCTTCATTGTAGTTATTTTCTCTTCTCTGCGTTTCAGCTTGGGGTTTTGCTTTGGTGCAGGTTTTTAGAACCATTTATACTTTTCCGTATGTCACTTTAGAACCAGAAAGATCTTTAAAAGGAAAATTGCATTTTCCTCTCATTGCAGAGCCTTTTTCTTATGACTCTCCTCTTTGATTTTTCTTTCTCCCAAAGTAAAGAAACACCAATATTTTGTTACGGCACTCTCAGGAGGTGATTTTCTGGTCATTTCTCATTCCTTTTCTTCAGTTTTCAGTGACAATTATTACAAACAAACACCCACATTTTTTCCATCCAAGACCTAGAATGGGAACAGTCACATAAACCACAGCTCATAAAGGAGGAAGCAATGTGGCTGGCTCCACCTGCTCCATAAACTCTGAGAGCCCAAGTGACCTTGGGTGCACTAAGCAGATTTGCTGAAGAGATCTTGTGTTGTTTAACTTCTGCAGCCCCTAACACCCCCAGCACTTTCTTACTTGTACCTGTTATACACCAAAGTTACTAAGAAAGCACATAACACCTGTATTTTCATCACTTCTTCACTGTTTGGGGGTGTTACCAACTTCCCCAGTGTTCATTGCACCAGATGCTTGTCCATATCATGAGCAGGATGAGAGCTAAAGGATAGCTCATCTTTCCTGTCTGGAGGCAGCCCAGAGTCCTGGCTAAGGGAAAGATTGTTCCTTTGGTATCTTTCCTTTGTCTCTCATTTCCTCCCAGTTGCTCCTTCCATCTGTTGGCACATCCAGGAGTTTTGTTGTAACTGGAAATTCCTCACTATTAAAGGAGTCTGCCCCGTGGTATATGTAGCATGGCCCAGGCAACACCTCTGCTTTGATCAATGTCTCCTGCAGGTTCCAAGTGTGTCTCCATCTGCCATCAGCTCCATCTCCTCGCAAGGAAAACAGGTCACCGGTCTGCATTTAATCACTCAGAACAAAACCAAGCCATGCAGAGCAGAAAGGCTATCAGGAGGCAAAGCACTGTTCTCTCACTGTGCTTTGTGCCTTAGGATTCACTAAGAAGATGGACAGAAGGGCCTCAGGGACACAGTATTGTTCAATGAGCTCTTTTCTGCCTAATCTAAAGAATGCCAAGTGTGGAAAGCAAGGAGTGGAATAGCAACAGCTCCAGGCACAGCTTGCCCACTTTAAACCCACTTGGTTTTCAAAGGAAGAAGCATCAAAATCTTTCTTGCTCACTTGGCAATATCAGTTCCCAAAGGAAAATGCCTTCTTAGATCTCTACAGGTGTCCATTCTGTGAACTCAGGTTAAAACAGTGCTGTGTAAAGGACAGCGGCTGTTCATGTGTGGACACTTCTGTCCTCTCCGGGTACAAGAGGAAGCTGTTGCTTTCAAAGTGGGAGAAGATGGACAGCACATTAGGGCTCCTGGTTCTGCACTAAAGGATGGCCAGAGGGTCACCAGGAGTTGCACTCTGAAGACAAGCTCTGAAGCCTTTCTCGCCTGGTCTGAGTTTCTAACAACCTCTCCGTTACTGCTGGTGACAAGCTTGTGATAACATTGCCATTTCATTAGCTGGGTATTGTTCAGGAGATTGATGGCTGGCAAGCTAAGAAAAATTGCATCTCCCTCTGCAGCTGCCTGTCTCATAGACAGCATTCATCACAGACGGAAGGGGAGTGAAGAGAATCGTATAGGAGTAGGAACCACATATATTGGCATCCCACCGAAGTCAAATGTCTATCTGCAAGCATGTGCGAGGATCCTGGAGCCCAGGCATTTCCCTTCACTGCTCCAACCCCAGGAGAATGTCTCCCAGAGGAAGAGAAAAGAGGACTGCCAGGCCCACCTTCCCCAGTCTGAGCTCACAGAGCTGGTCCCAGAGGCCTCACCTCTCTTCTGTTCTTGAGACTTATTATTAAACAGAAAGAACCAAAGGAAAGCAAATATTGATATTAAATAAGTAAATGCCACTTTGCTTCTGGGTGCTTGGAGGGAGTGGAAAGGAGAGACAATGTAGAACAGAAAGAAATGAGGCTCTGGAAAGTTTTAGAGAGACTTAGGTCTGCTCCCAGCCCCTCTCAGCATCTACACACTGAGAGGTGTTAATGGGAGGAAGAGTGACTTAGGCTTTCTGATGACCCAATATGCAAATCTGACATTTAGTTTGGACATGAGAGTTTAATGAGGCTGTGGAGATTCTGCCTCNGTTTTTCATGTGCCTTAGCATGCCTTCCAGGAGAATCTGCTGCAAGATTTTGCCAGGCACAGAGGTGAGACTGACTGGTCTGTAATTCCCCGGGTCATCCATTTTCCCCTTCTTGAAAATGGGGGTTATATTTCGTCTTTTCCAGTCGTCAGGAACTTCACCCGATTGCCATGATTTCTCAAATATGATGGCCAGTGGCTTAGCAACTTCACTCGCCAGCTCCTTCAGGACCCGTAGATGGATTTCATCAGGTCCCATTGACTCATGCATGTTCAGGTTCTTAAGATGGTCTCAAACCAGATCCTCTCCTTCAGTGGGCCCAAGGTCTTCATTCTCACAGTCCCTGTGTCTGACTTCCAAGACTTGGGTGGTGCAGTCAAAACATTTACCAGTGAAGACCAAGGCAAAGAATTCATTAAGAACATCAGTCTTCTCCAGATCCGGGGTAGCCAGTTCTCCTCATAGATTCCAGAGAAGGCCTGCATTGTCCCTACTCTGTCTTTTATTCCCTATGTACCTATGTATACTGTCTATACTGTAGACATAGAAAATTAGCAGTTGTAATATGACTTTTAAAACATTTTTCCTGTTCTGCTTTTGCAGAATATTTTTAATTCATTTTATATATATCTTAAGGTTATACCTATTCTTACATCTGAGGTTTGGGGAACACTTGTCAAAAACCAGTATTAATGATGGTTTTCTCTCTTTTATCTTGTTTCCTTTATTTTGTTTCTTCTTTTTTTATCTATTTTCAAACACAGGCTCTTTGAAGCAGGCTAAGCAGTCAGGAAGTTATATGCTCCACTTAAAACAGACAACGATAATAAGGATTTGACACTTGGGCTAGGTATTAGATTTCAGAAAATCTGAAGGCCCTTTCAGCAGCACTAGACCACAGATTTTATCTTTGCTACAAAGAGCAAAATAGGACATGTATAAATGCATATGCATTATATTTTTAAATATATATTTCCAAGTATAAAAGCTGTGCTTTGCATACAAAGGACAGGTACAGTGGAAGTTATTCTTTCAGTAGACCAGCACTGGGTGCCATGTAAACTTGCCATGATCTCTGCAGCCCAGGGCTTGGCTCCTGTTTTCCCATTGTTTGCTCCACTTGTGTCAAGCCTTGTTTCAAGAAAGGCAATGGCAAAATTCCCACTGGCTGTTAAGAAAGTGAAGTTTGGTCCTCAGTGAGCAATAAATGCTCTGTGAAGCCTGGGGGTGGGAGCTCGCTCTGGCTCCTGCAGGGCTGACATGTGCGGACGAGGTTAGCTTACACCCCACCCCTGCTCAACCCATTCCAGCTCCGAGATTTATAAGGCTCCATGGAAAACCCCCACATCACACTGCTTGGTATACTCAGTCACTGGTGAATGTTTAATCACTGTGGATTATGGCTTTGAAGAAAACAGCCTTGCTGCCATTAAATAAATCAAAGTAATTGTTAGATTTCCTTTTTCTGTTTCTGGTATGTTATTTACTTACTTGGGCAGCTCCACAAACGCTCTTGGTGGTGACAGTCATCTGCAGAATGGTGCAAACAAAGAAATGGGCCCCCCCTTCCTGGAGAGTATCCCCTTCTGTCCCTTTCAGGCAGTAGAAATGCTGTAAGAAAGATCTTCCTCATCCTTCCTTGTCTCTGTGAGCCTGACAAAGTCCTCCTAGAACCTTGCGCCTGGCTTCTTGCTAGACTCAGTGAACTGGAGTGGGGTGGGGAGCTGAAGCACCAGTGTCCAGGTATATAAAGGTCTGCCTGCCTCTGAAGAAATTGCCACTTTGTGAGGTTTCAGGTAGTTTTAGAGACCTTTTCAGTACCTCACATGTGATGAGTTTGCTGGGCATAAAATGAAACTCTCCATGCCCACATAATGTCTGCACCTCCATTAAAATCACAAAGTAGGAATTTTTTCTCTTTGTTTCACATATGATCATTAGCAATCAGGATGACTGAGAACCACTTCAGGCCTTCAGGGGAAGGAAATGCACAGGTCCCTTCACTGATGTCCCAGGCATTGTCAGCTCTCCCTATCCCAGCTCCAGCACCTCCATCTACAGAGGAAAGTAATTCAGCAGCTAAGACCCAGGCAGCAACAGGGAAATGAAAATGGCCTGAGCAAGCAGGAATGGGTAGCAGAAGGTGGGGAAGAGAGTGATGTGGGCCTGGCAGCACCTCTCAGCTTATCTGGACTTCCCAGGGCCTACCCAGGCAGAACTGTCCTGGCTGTCACACCGGCTCTCCAGGTATTACCCATTGCAGCTGTGGGCTGTGGAGACCATTTTCTTCCAAAACATGCCCAGGAATTAGGCCATGGTCAGGAATTAGGTCACAGGCAATGACAGGAGGTCAGAGAAGGAAGAAAATTCCTGTTTCTGTACCCCTTAACTCTCCATTGCTAAGGGTTTTGTTCCCTTGAATTAATTTCAGCCCTTGCTATAAGACCAACAGTCTTCCGATTTATTCTCCAACTGATGGCTTCTTGTTATTCTTTAAGGCTCCTAGCATTTCACAAGTAAGGAAACAGTCAATGTTTTAATGTTGCACCTGGTAAATTCTGGAATAAACAGACGAGATATACATGGTTTCACTTAAATTCATTCATAATATTTGAAAATCAGTTTAAGTCATTAGGAGAAATAAATTGTTGTCATAGCACAGACAAATGATACTACATCATGAACATGAAGCAGCAGTGTGCACTCGCAGCCCAGAAAGCTGAACATATCCTGGGCTGCATCAAAAGGAGCATGACCAGCAGGTCAAAGGAGGTGATCCTGCCCCTCTACTCTGCTCTTGGGAGACCTCACCTGGAGTATTGTGTGCAGTTCTGGTGTCCTCAACATAAAAAGGACATGGAGCTGTTGGAACAAGTCCAAAGGAGGGCCACGAGGATGATCAGGGGACTGGAGCATCTCCCATACGAGGACAGGCTGGGAAAGTTGGGGCTGTTTAGCCTGGAGAAGAGAAGGCTGCATGGAGACCTCATAGCAGCCTTCCAGTATCTGAAGGGGGCATATAGGGATGCTGGGGAAGGGCTCTTCGTTAGTGACTGTAGTGACAGAACAAGGGGTAATGGGTTAAAACTTAAACAGGGGAAGTTTCGATTGGATACAAGGAGGAAGTTCTTTACAGTTAGAGTAGTGAGGCACTGGAATGGGTTGGCCAGGGAGGTTGTGAATGCTCCATCCCTGGCGGTGTTCAAAGGTCAGGTTGAATGAAGCCTTGGGTGACATGGTTTAGTGTGAGGTGTCCCTGCCTATGGCAGGGGGATTGGAACTAGATGATCTTAAGGTCCTTTCCAACCCTAACTATTCTATGATTCTATGATTCCATCACTGTAGTACATGATACATTACTCTGGCATTAACATCATCCAGCTTCCAAAGAGAAGAGTAGATAAATCAATCAATACTTGATTCAAACATACTGTGGGGATAATACTGTAGGAAGACCAATGCCTGATGAAGATGCAGTTGAATAAAATCTTCTATGGCTTTCACTCCTTCCCACATTTACTTTCATTCTTCTCTTGTGAAGGATGACATGAGAGAAATACTTTTCACACATGAAAAAGAGGAAGACAGAGCCTTTTGGGCTTGTTTGAAAATCACAGCCTACTTTGAAAATCACAGCCTACATAACAAATATTTTGCCAGTGTTTAAATGAGGAAGCAAGAGTATGTAGCAACATTTTTTTTTGGTACTGTTAAGAGTGGAATAGTTGGTATAAAGGTAGAATAACTATTTTTTGCTAGGTGCATGATTGATCTTGGTCCCTGCTCCTCTGTAACTCATTTGCCTTTTTGGTTGGTACATAGCAGTGAATAATTCATGTTCTGAGATTTTTCTTCTGATTCTTCAGGGATCTGGTGTTTACACTAAACCTAAGTATGCATGTTGTGTGAACATCCTCAAAGTATTTGACATAGACTTATATAGTTTATATTGACAACTTTGATTTCTAGCCAGAACAGAAAATCTGGTAATGCTGAATACCCTTTTGGATACAAGTCATAGCTCTCAGAGCTCCTGGTAGAAAAGCAGTAAAGAAGGCACCAATTGGGACCCTGCTAGTATGAGACAGCAAAACAGTGAATCAGACTCAGAATACAGACCACAGGAAGGGCTTTTCTGCATGCTGGCAAAGCTATCCCAGTAGAAATCCATTGTCCCATTATTGTGAATCTTGGAAAATCATATAAGCAAGCTTGGAGGCAGAACAACACTTTACTTAGTGTTGTGTAAATCCTTGGCTGTTACACTCAGGCAGAAGTCAGTCTAGATTCCAGCCATCTGGAAATGTGACAGCATAAAGGAAAATATCTTCCAATTTTACTTGGGGGTCAAGTCTTTTCAGTAACTTAAGGATTCAGGGAGAAAACAAGTTTCCTGATGACAGTTGTCAGACACATTGTAAATGTCACCTGTCAACATTTCTTTAAAGACTACAAGAAAGACCCTAAAAATAAATAGTTTCTCTGCTATTGAGTCTGTTGGTTGTCTTCTTCTTTTACTTCATGAAATAAGTTGCTTTCAAGTCTGCACCTTTTGAGATAGAGTGTGTTATATAGCTTATGCAGGAATTTCTTTTACCCTACATAGTGGACCTGATCCTACAAGTATTTCATTGCTGATTTGCATACACAGAATGAACTCCAGATCAAATAATAGTTTGGGGTGTGGAGCAAAATTCCCCAAGGAATGGAATAGAGTATACTGAATTATTAACCCCTGTCTTCAGCCAAATATATGAAAAACATTAAAGACATCAAGTGTATGGGACCAGCATACAATATTAAGAGATAGCTAGTAGACATGACACTGTTTCAGAAGCATCCTTGACTGTACATTAGTGTGACATGACTATTGTCTTTGCTTTTGGACTTGGTGGGCTCAAGGACACTGAAGATAAGGTACTTGCCCACTGTCAGGTTTTCTTACTGTCATAGTTTCAGATACATATGATTATAACCCTATTATCATCTTAATCCTGGTGTCGCTTTGCAAATTTAATATTGAAGCAACATTCCTTTTGCATTTGTGATTAACAAACATCAGCACAAACAATTGGAGCTGTTGAACATTCAAGCAAAGAAGAACCATAATTTGAAGTGTTACAAAAATTGTAACTGCTTTTGAAAAGCTTCTTATTTGACAACTTCATAAATCTTGCTAACTCTGATTACCCATTTGAGAAAAAACATTTGACAAAACTTTAGGTTGATAAGCAGTATATAAATATAATCTACTATCATGACATTTATCATCATTATTATTAATAAAACTTAAATAATATTAAAACCTGACAGATACCCGGTTTTAGATGCCTAACGTGACATTTTAAAGGATTTGGCTTTAAGGCAGTTGTTTAGCGCTTAAAAATCTTGGCCCCAGTTTCCTTCCAACTCAGAATTTCAATCATATCAACAATATATGGCAACTGTTGCAGCAGCTTCATAGAAAAAACCTTGGTCCGAAGGAATTCATGACTGAATCATACTAAGTAATTTGCAAAGTTGAAAGATGAATCCGTATCCTTCATCAGTTATAATCACATTCTTCATTATGAAGCTTGCTCCAGTGCCAAAAAGATGTTGTGTTTCTTTCCAGACACAGGGAAAAGCAGTCATTTACCCAGAAAGCATACAGCATACATACAGAAAGACAGATGTGAGGTGGGGGAAAAAGACAGCACAGAAACAAAGTGATCAGGGCAAGTACAGACTCATGACATAAGGGTTGTCACTTTGTTGTGGAAAAAGAAAAAAAAGCCAACATAAAT
This sequence comes from Agapornis roseicollis, assembly GCA_002631895.1. Lineage (NCBI taxonomy): Eukaryota > Metazoa > Chordata > Aves > Psittaciformes > Psittacidae > Agapornis > Agapornis roseicollis. Next base: position 28,013 of record NDXB01000433.1, on the reverse strand, counting down.
CCCCCTTCTCACTACTAATTTTTTATTGATTCCAATGTCTCCTAAGCAATTCCTTGCTATCATGTTATTGCTTTCACACCTCCTACGCCAATACAAAACCTGTACTCTCTATCCTGTACTCTATCCTGGGCTGCATCAAAAGGAGCGTGACCAGCAGATCAAAGGAGGTGATCCTGCACCTCTACTCTGTTCTCGTGAGACCTCACCTGCAGTATTGTGTGCAGTTCTGGTGTCCTCAACATAAAAGGACATGGAACTGTTGGAACAAATCCAGAGGAGGCCACGAGGATGATCACGGGACTGGAGCATCTCCCATACGAAGACAGGCTGAGAGAGTTGGGACTGTTCAGCATGGAGAAGGCTGCGTGGAGACCTCATAGCAGCCTTCCAGTATCTGAAGGGGATAGGGATAGTATAGGGGGGAGGGACTCTTCCTTAGGGACTGTAGTGACAGGACAAGGGGTAACGGGTTCAAACTTAAACAGGAGAGGTTTAGGTTGGATATAAGGAAGAAATTCTTTCGTGTTAGGATGGTGAGGCACTGGAATGGGTTGGCCAGGGAGGTTGTGAGTGCTCCACCCCTGGCAGTGTTCAAGGCCAGGTTGAATGAAGCCTTGGGTGGCACAGTTTAGTGTGAGGTGTCCCTGCCTATGGCAGGGGGTTGGAACTGGATGATATTAAGGTCCTTTCCAACCCTAACTATTCTATGATTCTACCCAAATACAAAAGTGACTGACAGGATAAAAAAAAGAAGACACTAAAAGCATGCTTTGGTTACCAAGTTTCTTGGGCATGTTCCAGTGCAGTTTACCTTTTGGAAGGATTTCATAACCTGATTCAATGAAGTTTTTAAAACTACTGCCTAGTGCTATGGATCTCTTTTAAGGAACAGAGTCTTTTGGGATGCATTTAGATATTACATGGGATGGTGATGGCTGATGTTTGAAATTGCTGTTTCAGAATCTGCTTTTTGTGAATACTTTTGCTATTCACCTAACACTCACTGTATTTCCTGATGCTTCTCATCAGTAAATCCATTAGCTAGGGTGTCATTATGAAGCAAACAGAAAGAAATATGAAGTTGGTGTTGATGCCACCTAAGGCTTTAATGAGTACTTTAGAATATTTTTCAATTTAGGCATGGATAAATATTTGAAGTTTAGCTCATGAATAATAAGGATAAAGCAGAATAATGCTTAGTTCCCAAGTGTAGGAGTTATAACAGGTTCTGGTTGTGAATTAATATCAGTCCTATGGGGACATTCACTGAGAGTTGCATATACTCACTGAAGTCAGAATTTATGGATGAAATATATTCAAGGGCTTTGAATCAAATTAGCAATGTTATCCACTTATTTATTCTGTGATGTTAATGAGTCATTCTGAGCAAGAAATGTTTCAACATCTTATACATTCAAGCTTCATTCCACAAGATTCACTGCAACAATAAATAAAGAATGATCTTGATCACTCCAGACATTAGCAATTCAGATAACCAAAAGAATGGGAGAATGGTTGTGCAGACTTGAAAGTCTGCAGTTGTTTCTTTTGACTGCTCTTAGAGTCTTCAGATGGATGGGTTTTATTCCTGACTTGTGGTTTCCTTTGGCTCACATATTCTTCTTTTTGTTCTCTACTGTGGCTATCCACCACTTTTTAATCCTTCTGTGAAAAAGTTAGTTTACCCTGATTATGAATTTCTCACTTGCTGCCCCTCCTTCATGTATGTAACAAATTCCAGTCTTCAAAATCCAGCTAGTCTCTGCTGCTGTCCTCATAGATATGTCCAAGATCAAACTTGGTAGCAAGAGCATTTGGCTCCCCGCATCTCCTCTCTGATGCCATCTTCTTTACTTCATTTGCTATGAAGGGGTGCCCATCTGCCTTTTGTCTTCTTTCTATCATCCATCTGGCTTCACTACTTCCTGTCCATTGTATCAATCTGGCAAGTTAGTTATCACTGGCTGCTTTATTCCCCTCGTCTCATCCCCTACACTCACTTGTTAATCAATTCCCTACCATTCACTTTCTTTCATTAATCTCCTTTCTGATCTGCTCTACCATAATGTCCCCACTCTTGAACTTGATTCTGTCTTTACAGAACAGTATTCCTTTATGGATCTGAAGCTCAAACCCATCTCTTTGGCCACTGCATGCTGCCCTCAGCAGTGCTCCCCTCCCTTCCCTGTCTGCACTCATTCCTTCCCTTCCCACCCACCCCTCTGGGCTTTCCTCTGGTTACTCCCTGCTGATCCACACCATCTCCTCTTTGCTCTCTGATTCATTTATTTACCCCACACACAACTATGACTACTTCTCTAATCTTGGCTATCTCTCTGGCTGCATGTAAATTCATTTTTTGATTCATCTGTGGTTTTTGCTTGGACAGTAAGAGCATCAGGCACATGAACTAAGTGCTTTATATTTCTCTTTCAGCTGCTTTCAACTCATTAGTCCCCTAATGAATAAGTGAATGCTGATCAAAGGAAAATATTATTCACCCCCATATCTCCATCTTCAACATTTCCTTATTCTTTATATTATTTTTCTCTGTGTTACAATTTGGATCAGGCAGCAATGAGCCCATTCAGAGCTGTCTCAGCTTTTCCTTTCTGTTTCTCATTCTTTCTTTGTTTCTCATCTTTCTTTCAGTATTCAATCAGTTGTTTCTATCCAGCTTGACATCTTCATTACTGATGCTGCTAATGAATACATTATCCACCTCCACTTTCAACACTTCCTTCCCTTCAGCTTCCTACTTGATTTTCTCCAAGATGGTCTAGCTCTTTCCCAGGGCTAAGTATATGTGACATCTGGACAAACACTGGTTGAAAATAGCAGAATTTTGAATATGAAAATGTTCACATACTCTTTGACACTCATCCTGTATACTCTTCACTGAGTCTTTGGTTCTATCTTCTCCCTTTACCATCATTAGTAACCCACACCTTTTCCTGTCACCCTGCTGGCAAACTCTTAAATCTGTTTTGCTGCTTGTTTGCCTTTGGCCTCATTTATGCTTTTCCATGCAGCCTACCTCACCTGCTAAGAAAAATTTTCTATATCTAGTTCCTAAGGTCGTCCTGCTTTCTCTTTCAGTTTCCTCCTTAACTAATAAATAAATAAGAAAGAAAAAAAGGAAAACAAAAAAACTGAAATGGCATCTTCATCTTCTTTCTTTCTGCCCTTATCCAACCTGCTCACAAACAATTCCTTTGGGTTTTGGCATTGCTCGAGACACTATGATCAAAGCAAGGAATCTTAGGGTCACTCATATGATAAAGTACAGTCTATACTTACATAATGCTACATACACTTCAGGTATGATTTTGAACACAAGGTCCCATGCAAACCAGATATATGTCAGCATATATAAATATGAAGAATAATTGCTGTGTGCAATGCATGCTAGTTCTGAACCATTAGTTACTGAAATCATGATATAGCCACTGAGTTGAATAGGACCAAAATTCCTCGAGATTGTGCAAGGCCACAGAGTTCAGCTGAACAAAATAAGAACAAATCACTCCTAGTGAAGCAGTATGTTCCAGTCTCCTTAGTCCCGCTGAGCTGTGTGGCCTTGGGAAAGCCAGATGGTTTTGTTATACAAACTTCGTTTAAAGTTGAACATGACCCTGGTTAAAATAGTGGCATTCCTGGTAAGCAGGATTGTAGGATTAGGCAGAGAACAGGATGTTCATTCTATAAAAGCAATAGAAAACACAAAACACGACAATCTATTATCTGAGTATTTCTAACATTTGTGTTGAAGTGAATCCAGTGATTCAGCTGTTTTAATTACACCTCCTGATCAAATGGCAATAGAATGAACATTTGATCTTTTTTTTCTGTAACCATAACCTGAATTTTATTTTCATCCACAAATGTGTAGAAGCACAACCATACCACATGAAAGCCTGCACAATAATTTGGCATTCCATCAAAATTTTTTCATCACTAATACTTTCTGTATTCTCTCAACCAGTATTCCAGCCTTGAGACTTTCTTTTGCTTCCATGTTGGTACAATCTCATGAGTGATAACTTATAAACATTTCCTTCTTTTTTCTTTTTCAACAAGGAAAAAGAGTTAAGACTGAATGATTTTTATACTTCAGTCAAAATGTGAGTTTTATTTTCTACACTGTCCAAGATTTTCAGAGACCTGAAAAGGACACATCAGACCTTCATTTCTGGATCTGCAAAATGAAGAAATGAACAGTGTCCCTTTTAGAAGGGATAGTAAATCCGGAGCATAAAGCCAGTGAGACACAAAGATTCTCTAGGGATAAGGCTGTGCCAGTATCTCAAATGACTGTGCATTTGAAGGTCATAAAGAAGTTTCAGTTCAATTTCAGCTTTTAGCATCAGGCAGTTCCCTTTCCCAGAGTTTTTATTAGTCCTTTGCATCATGTTGATGAAGTATCTTTTATGTCCAGTCTTCAGCAGATACTGTACGCACTTCTAAATATAATACATGCTTTATACTCATTGTCACATTAAACAGAGAGAATAAAAGGAAACATTACCACTTCAAGAATTTCTTTCACTTATATCTTCGGATATTTAAAGATCTTTGCTGTGAATATGTAGAGATGCAATATTTCTATCATCTTATTTGTACAAAATGGAAACTGAAGTCTGTCCTTCCTGTTTGTATAAAGCATTACATGGGAGTAAAACACTTGTCTAATTTGGGATATGCTTTCAGGGTCAATGTCCTGCAGCAGCATTGCTAAAGGCACAAAAGAAGGAAATGTAATGAAACATCCATTATCTGGTCTAGACCTGGAGGCTCACTGCTTTATAGAGCTGGGAGAGGCTCATCTTTTCACAACAAAATACAAGTACTGTGAATATTGTGTTTTGGTTTTTGGTTTTGTTGTTGGGGGTTTTTTGTGCAGTCAGACTGCTTAGGAAAAGAAATCTTATTGTTCAAAGCCCAAGGACAACATAAAACCTTCTCTGGACTGAACCTACTTAATTACTTACTGTCTATCACACAAGCTGCTGTTCTGCACTCAGCATCATGCTTCATTGTCTGACAGTACAGCTGGCTGGAGGCTGAAAATTGAAAATCATTTTACTTTGCTCAATTTCCTTGTAAACAGCAAAAGAATGGTGTTGATACACCAGACTTCACGGGGAAAGTGCATTGCCAAGATGCAAGATCTGTCTCCAGGGGTTTAAAAAGCAGAACAAGGTTTGTCTCCTATAGAGCTAAATCAAGACACCTTCAACTTATGCTTCATTTAGTCTTTGCTATTATAGACTCCCATTGATCTAGGCTGCACCAATCATGAATAACTGAGACTACTAAAGAAAAAAACCAAAACAGAAAAATGGCCTCCTCTTAGGAGAGCAAAGTGACCTATTGTTAATGGGCAATTTATGAAGTATTCACTCCAACAAAAAACAAAAACAGATTTTTCAGTCTTTGTCTATTTCTATTTCCATTTATATGAATGTCAATTTTACACTGTCTGTAAGTTTATCTATGGCTTTGTAGCGTACACCAATATTGAAACTTAGAACTGAGTGCATACTTCTGCATTTTCTTGAGAAGCATGCTGGTGAATTTTGCTTTACATAATTTCATAAATAAGTAGAAATAGAAGAGTTTAACTAATTTATTTGCAATTCAGGCTAATTCTATGAACACTTACTACAAATATTCATATTATTTCAGATAGATTGTTTGACTCCCACAGTACTCAGGTGTGACCTCAGTGACCAGCATATTTCATTTTCATTAGTAGTAAGTTGCACAAATAGTATAAAAATGAATAAATGTGTCCTTTTTGAAAGCAGGATTCATGCTGCTTTAGTAAGTATTATGTTTTACTAGTGTGTCTTATACTGTTTATAGTTTTAGGGTCCAGCTTTGCTTCCTTTGAAGTAAAATGTGAAACTCCTTTTGCTGTACTGGAGCAATAAATCACTGTATTTTCTCTATGAAGCCTTGAATTTATGAAGATCTATTAGTTAAGAAAAAAAGAGTCATTTACTAAGTTTGTTCAGTGACTGATTTAGCATAGCTTTGGTAGCTGAGAACACATTTGCAATGCTGTTACAAACCACTTTTCTAGGCAGACTAAAGCACAATGCTTCCTGAGTTTCTTCAGATGGTTATTCAATCTGTTTCATTGTGGTTGTGTTGATTAAAGGCTTATATATTCTATAGGATACAATCTGCAACACTGGGCTCAAACTTTCTAGTCTCTCAGGGGCACTTGTGTTGAAGAGCTAACACAGTTTTTACATAAAGCAACTATTTCCTGAGAAATGATGACTTACTTACAGACTTCATTTAATATACAAGTTCCTTCATAAATCTTCATAAATATTCATAAATATTCAAGAAATGCCAAGAACAATCCAAGAAGGATTGGGAATGTCTGGAGAAATGCTTTTAATAACTGTATGGCTCAAATGTACTGCAAATTTCTGTCTCTATCAAGTAGCCCAGTGTTTACATGGACCTTTCACTGGCTCAGAAAGCTATAACTAAAACGTCACATCTCGGCATTTAATAAAAACCACAGCATGGCCACTTTATCACTGCAACCTTGATGTAGCAGAAACTCAGGGTGTTTCTAAAGTGAAGCTTTGAAGTAGTTATAGGGCATGAACTTAGGAAAAAAGCATGTCCATAAGTTTTGCAAGATCAGGTCTTTAATCAAAATTACTGGACTGTTAGGATCAGATGCTTCAGTTTCCCGGATGTATATCACCAGATCAGGACTGTGATTTCACTGTAGAGCACATGAATGGCTGTGTTTAGAACATGTGTTTCCTTAGACCTGATGATATTCCTTACTTTCAAAGACAAAAGTCTGAAGAGGGACAACTGAATTCTGACTTGATATTCATGTGTTTAAGATGTCCTTGATTATCAGTAGTGCATCAGCACAACATATGAAATAAAACTTTTCCAGAACAAGAACCCAAAAGTAATTCAGTGTAAAAGCACAATGTAGATTTATTCAAAGCAAATGCATGTTCTAAAGAAGTTCTTTCTGATCTGTAGCCTTTTGCTGTGGCATGAGACCGTTTCACAGAAACATCTGCTTGAATTTACCAGCTATGAAGCTGCTATTGAGAAGAGTAAGTAAACAGTGAAAGATAACTAAACTAGTTTTCTTTACAGAATAGCAATTAAAAGCTTATATGAATTTTATCTAAAGAGAGAGTTAACTCCTTTCATTGAGGCATTTTTAAAATACAGTTTAAAATTAAATCACCCATATATATTGAGGACTTGTCTTTGCTACAGAAATAACTTAGGTATTGCTCTTAATTTGAATTCCATCCAGAAACAAAGCCCTTCCATTCAATGAGGAAATACTCTTGTACACAACTTAACTGGCCCATTGGGGGGTATAGGCTAAAGCTCAAGTTAAGAGGGTTGCTGGATGCTACTAATCCATTCACTATTTACAGTGTCTCTTCACAGATGTGGCTTCTTTCACTCCAGCTAAACTGACTTAAACTCAAAAATAACAATCTTGGATTACTAGGGGGAGAGCTGGAAAAAGGAGATGAAGCTTCCTAGTTGGATACTTGCTCTGATCAGAGGAGCTGCTGGCACTCTCTGAGGTGTGTCCTATCCTCTCCTCATGTGATAGCTTTGACAGTAAGTCTACTTAATTCTCCCAGACTGTTCTCTAGGCTCCTCTGGTGTATTGGCTGGGTGGGGATTCATTCAGTTGCCCAAATGCAGGCATCAGTCACTTGAGATGCACAGAGTATTGGAGATATCTGTAGGGGCCTGGGTATAACTCAGAGATCAGAAAATCATAAAATCATAGAATAGCTAAGGTTGGAAAGGACCTTAAGATCATCCAGTTCCAAACCTCCTGCCATAAGCAAGGACACCTCACCCTAAACCATGCCACACAAGGCTTCGTCCAACCTGGCCTTGAACACTGCCAGGGATGGAGCATTGACAACCTCCCTGGGCAACCCATTCCAGCATCTCACCACCCTCACAGGAAAGAATTTCTTCCTTATATCCAATCAAAACTTCCCCTGTTTAAGTTTTAACCCTTTACCCCTTGTCCTATCACTACGGTCCCTAAGGAAGAGTCCATCCCCAGCATCCCTATAGGTCCCCTTCAGATACTGGAAAGCTGCTAGGAGGTCTCCATGCAGCCTTCTTTTCTCCACGCTGAACAATCCCAACTTTCCCAGCCTCTCTTCATACAGGAGATGCTCCAGTCCCCTGATCATCCTTGTGGACCTCCTCTGGACTTGCTCCAACAGCTCCATGTCCTTTTTATGTTGAGGACACCAGAACTGCACACAATACTCCAGGTGAGGTGTCATGAGAGCAGAGTAGAGAGGCAGGATCAGCTCCTTTGACCTGCTGGTCATGCTCCTTTTGATGCAGCCCAGGATACGGTTGTCTTTCTGGGCTGCAAGCGCACACTGCAATCAGCTCATGTTCATTTTCTCATTGACCACCATCCCCAAGTCCTCCTCTGCAGTGCTGCTCTGAATCTCCTCTTTGCCTAACCTGTCCAGGTCCTATGAGACACTCATGCTCTTCAGGGTGGCAGCTTGTGGTGAGATGTGTAGCCTTAGGACATCCCAAATAGTATCTGATACCTATGTTTGAGCAACTGTATGAAGCCCTTAATTTCTGATGCTGATAATGGAGTTTAAATGCTTTGATTTAGGCTCCTCCCCTGACAGAGGTATCACTTTCAACTGTCTCAACTAGATTTGCTGGTGCTCACTTGTCAGATCTCTAAGATGTCTGAACAGATGGGTCAAGCAATTTTAAAGGCAGACTATGACAAGAGCTAAAGAGATCATACAATTTTATTTTACCAAGTTGCAATATTAGAACGCTTAGATTATTTCAGGTTGTTAATACATATTAAATGCTAGGGACTGCTGAGGCTGCTTGGGTGGTGGGGTAGCTTCTGCCTCAGCTTATTGCTACTGGATGGTGACCACTGCTGCAAGCAAGTCTGAAGGCTCGCAAGCCTTTATAAGAAACATCAAGTATTCTTCTACTTTAAGTATACCCCACATCATCCATAAACACGATTTTTCCTATTGCCCCCACTTCTGCACAACTGCCTGGCTTTGTTGCAGAGGCAAGGTCTCTTGTGCCATGTTGGTGGTCAAATCTTGCTGTGGTGGGTTTAGATGTTATTGTCCCTAGTGTGGCCCCTCTGCTAAGTCTGATATCCCTGTCCCTGCAGAGGAGAACGCATGCTTGGATCTTAGCTCCTTCAGGTCACAGTTTGGTTTGTTGTGTTAGCCTTAACATGGTTTCAAAATTACTTTTGCTTTGAAGTAACTTTGCAATCATGGGGACTCCTACTTGTGTACACAAGCCTCAGAAGGTTTGGGTTTGGCCCACATCCTGTGTGCTGTTTAAGCTACAAGGAAATGTGACACATTTAAGCTTCATGGGGAAACACAAAGGTTTTCATAGTGTTTCTGTTCCAACACAAGGCACAGGTGTCTGAAAACCACAGAGGACTGTGAGTGACCTCTAAGTGGTGAACTGCATTTTCCCTGGAAAAGCCCCATAATAACAGCCATGGAAGTCCCCAAGGACAAGAGCCAGTAACACCTGCCAAGTGACAGCAGACACAAGCTTGCAGACAAGTCAGCAGACACAGGAGTTTAAAGATTCACTGGTGATTTGCAAATGCAGGATGAATTCACAGCAAGTCTGTTTCCAGGCTTTTGTAGTTCAAATGAAACATTTCACACATCTCTCGGAATTGCCTGATGAAAAAGTGGTGAGGCATTTGTAAGTCAGTAAAAAGAATGTGATAAACTTCAATTAGAATAAAATGACAGGAAACATAAAACGAGATTTCTTTTTTGTTTGTCCTAAAAGGAGTTTGGAAATCATATTCCACTGGGGTGTAGATTAAATAGTTTTTCTGAAACTATTTGTGACTGTTCAGGTGCTCAGTGTGTGGACATTAATTTCTATTGTGGAATGGTTGGCAGATAAGGTAGAAAAGAACAGGAAAGTAAAAGATTGTTTTCCTTCCAGAAAGAAAAAAGATGGATTCATAGGTGGTCACATGGTAGATCTACTGGAGAAAAGGAATTCCTGGAAATTAGTGCACAAAGAGAAAACAAAACTGCATTTGCTCACTCACATTTGATTTTTGAGCTTGTACCAAGAAAGGCATGGAGAGAAAAGTGAAACTTAAAGATGCAGAGGCAAATAAACATTAAAATTATGGCAATACTTTACAAAATTCATGCAAACAGAAGCAGGTTTTGTTCTCCAAGGAAAGGCTTAGAAATAAAGGTACATATGGACATACCTAGTTATCATCATTCTGCAGAATAAAGAAAGATGAGAAGCCACATACAAGATGTAACAGTAGGCAATTCTCACTAGGCTCAAGTGGTAAAGATCTCTGAATCTCAAACTGAATGTCTTGGGCTCTATTCCCACTTTTTTTTGATGAGACTGTCTCATCATGAAAAATGAACTATTTTCAATTCTTTAAAGAACTGACTGATGCTGGATGCTCAGAAGAAACTCTCCTCAGCCCTCCTTGTTTAGAAAAGCAATGATCAGTCTGTTATAAGCTCTCTATATGCACTAAAAAGAGGAGAATATGAGGGATGATTCTGGACAAAAGTTGTATATGTCATCCAGCAAAAACATTACTTAGAATCACAGAATCATAGAATAGTTAGAGTTGGAAAGGACCTTAAGACCATCTAGTTCCAAACCTCCTGCCATAAGCAGGGACACCTCACACTAAACCATGCCACACAAGGCTTCGTCCAACCTGACCTTTGAACACTGCCAGGGATGGAGCATTCACAACTTCCTTGGGCAGCCCATTCCAGTGCCTCACCATCCTAACAGGAAAGAATTTCTTCCTTATATCCAATCAAAACATCCCCTGTTTAAGTTTGAGCCCATTACCCTTTGTCCTGTCACTACAGTCCCTAAGGAAGAGTCTCTCCCTAGCATCCCTATAGGCCCCCTTCAGATACTGGAAGGCTGCTAGGAGGTCTCCACGCAGCCTTCTCTTCTCCAGGCTGAACAGCCCCAATTTTCCCAGCCTGTCCTCGTATGGGAGATGCTCCAGTCCCCTGGTCATCCTCGTGGCCCTCCTCTGGACTTGTTCCAACAGCTCCATGTCCTCTTTATGTTGAGGACACCAGAACTGCACACAATACTGCAGGTGAGGTCTCCCAAGAGCAGAGTAGAGGGGCAGGATCAGCTCCTTTGATCTGCTGGTCACGCTCCTTTTGATGCAGCCCAGGATATGATTGGCTTTCTGGGCTGCAAGCGCACACTGCAGTGAGCTCATGTTCATTTTCTCATCGACCACCACCCCCAAGTCCTTCCCCGCAGGGCTGCTCTGAATCTCCTCTTTGCCCAAAGCTGTGCCT
>NDXB01000433.1:0-16567 GCA_002631895.1 Agapornis roseicollis | reverse complement strand
GCAGGGCTGCTCTGAATCTCCTCTTTGCCCAACCTGTAGCTGTGCCTGGGATTGCTCCCACCCAGGTGTAGGACCTTGCACTTGGCATGGTTAAACTTCATGAGGTTGGCATCAGCCCAGCTCACAAGTGTGTCAAGGTCCCTCTGGATGGCACTCCTTCCCTCCAGCGTATCCACTGAACCACACAGCTTGGTGTCATTGGCAAACTTGCTGAGGGCACACTCAATCCCACTGTCCATGTCAGTGACAAAGATGTTAAACAGGACCGATCCAAACACCAATCCCTGAGGAACACCACTCGCCACCAGACTCCAGTCGGACACTGAGCCATTGACCACAACAATTTGCGTGCAGCCATCCAACCAATTCTGGCTGTCACCAAGCACCTTGTTGTTTTTCATGTGCCTTAGCATGTCTTGCAGGAGAATCTGCTCCAAGATTTTGCNACCCCTGTCCATCAGTTCTGTAGCCCCATCGTAGAAGGCCACCAGATTGGTCAGGCAGGATTTCCCCTTAGTGAAGCCATGCTGGCTGCCACCAAGCACCTTGTTGTTTTTCATGTGCCTTAGCATGTCTTGCAGGAGAATCTGCTCCAAGATTTTGCCAGGTGAGACTGACTGCTCTGTAGCTCCCTGGGTCATCCATTTTCCCCTTCCTGAAAATGGGGTTATATTTCCCTTTTTCTAGTCATTGGGAACTTCACCTGACTGCCATGATTTTTCAAATATGATGGACAGTGTCTTAACAACTTCATTTCCCAGCTCCTTCAGGACCTGTGGATGGATTTCATCAGGTCCGTTGAATTTGTGCACATTCAGGTTCTTAAGATGGTCCCAAACCAGATCTTCTCGTAGTTATCCTTTAATTAGTTATAAAATGTTTCAGTAATAATCATTTCACTGGTAGACAGCAGCAGAACTATGCAGCCTAGAGTTGGTTGTGACATCTGAGAAGATAAATGTGCTACAGTATTTAGATTAAAAAGTAAAAGACCATTATAATAATGTCTAACAATGAGCAAAGTACTGCATTTTCTAGCTAATGCCAGAACTGAGTTTCACAATGAACTCTTTGTGGAACATTAAAAATATAATTTAGCATATCTGAATAAATTATTTTCTACTATGTAATAAAAACAGAGAAACACATGGCATATATTATAGCTCCAAGTGCTTGAGTATTCTTGAAGCGGAGGCTGCCTTACAAGTTTTGTACCAGCTGGAAGAGCAAGGACCCAGCTGGCTTGGCAATAGCCAACATATAGTGCCTTGGCTGGCAGATGGCCACCTGACACTCTTGAAGGGTCTATGTTCTTCCCGTCTGCATGTCTGCAGCACCAACAGCCCACAACCGCATTTAGAAGGAGTGGGCAGATCATTCCCAGCAGTGTCAATCACACTGGCACATGACAGTGAGGTGTGAAATACGTGAGGGACTGACGTTCCTGAAATAGGCTGAATTATGGTGCTGGTGGAAGCCTGAGAGCAGGTTTTGGGGTATTTCAGCATTGAAATTTCCATCTGGGGATGAGAATTCAAGAGCTGATGCTACTGTGAGAGAAGGGGAAGATGCAAAAATTCATGCAATTTTTGCAAATCTATGCTCTCATGAATGTAGGATGCAAACAAAAGAAATATAATATTGTATGTGTTTGTAATGCCTTTAATCTAAGCATTATAGGACTATTTATTAGCATATCAGAAGTAAGCTCCCCACAGTCAAGTACTGATGCTGTCAAGTTACAGAAATAAATGTAGTAGAGATTTAATTGGAACAAACCAAATTGGAAGTTTGGGAGGGATGAAGGCTGCACCCAGCTTCAGGTCAAAGAAGGAAGGCAGCTGCAGCAAAAACCACCCACATTGCCTCTTCTGATCTCTTCTAGTGGAGGAAGGGCAAGTCTCAATTTAGAAAAATGGGAATGTCTAGGAGTCCTGGGTCTTTCAGAGGCTTATGTGCAAATAGAAATATGACCCCAAATGGATCATTCTTTGCTAGACACTTAAGGATCCTTGCAGAGATTGCTACCAAGACACAAATCTGTATGAAACGAGGTGTTATTGATTCTATATCTCATAATTTTCCTGCTTCTTTTGTTCTTTGTGTCCCTGTGATGAGTCATCCACCCTTCCCTGTGCCTCCCTAAAGATGAATACCATCTTTCCAAAAAACTAAAACAAACAGAGTCACAGTGATTGAAGCTTGGGTTTAATGCCTTCCTGCTTATTTCCCAGCATACCTGCTCTGGCACAACTCTGATAACCATATCCTTCCAGCTCCTCCCCATGCATCACATCCAGCAGTGGCTGAGTGGTGGATGGCTTTTCATGGGCATTAATTTGAGTTGGTGAAGCAGTGAACAAACGTATAGCCAATGGGGATTTAATTCCACCCAGTGGGATGGTGGCAGGAGATTCCCACATGTCCCTTCCCACACAGGCGGTTGCAAGGTCTTTTCTGAGCAGCCCCACCTGCAGTCCATGCCGCTTTAGGGGAAACCACAGACCACCAAAAGAGAGAGCTCTGCAGCAAAGCTCTCCTTGAGAAAGTTTTTGTGGTTTGGTTGCTTGTGTGGTTCTTTGATCTTCAAGGGGACTGTCACCAGTGCTCATAAACTCCTTCTCCTCCCACAAACCCTGAACCAATGACTGAGGTATGGATGTTTGTATAGCAATACTGCCAGAGCCTCCACGTCATGGAGAAATGGGACTGAAGTCAGTGTATTCATATGAGTGAAAGACCTTTTAATAGCTTCAGTCCAGGACAAAACAATGTGTTACATGTTCTGAATACCTGCATAGTCCAAACCATAACGTTTCAGCCACTTAATCAAACAGTAGAGAGAGAATTCATTCTCCTTTTTCTAAATGTGAACATGTCCAGCCCAAAATTCCAGAGGCTGGATTTATTAAATTGACACTAAAATATGTTTACAAGGATGCGTAAGCAGTGCTTTCATACAGACTAAATTCTGGTTTTAAACTGGACTCACAATCTCTGTTGGACTTCAAATGAGATTTAAGCACCTGTCTCTGAAAACAGATCTTTGGCTTCTAAATCATTTAGTCACTGCTGAAAATTGCATCCCATCTGCTGGGGAATCTGACTTGCAAAGTCCCTGATTTACAGATATTCATATTAACCAAATATTTCTCACATATTTAAATAAGAGTTTCCTTTCAGAATTCCTTCAAAATTGTAATGCAGAATGAACAAATACATCAGGTCCTTTGCATAGTTAGGAGGACCAGTGTGAGCTTTGGTTCTAGTAAACATACTATGGGACCCTAGAAAATAATAGGCTAACTATCATGGGACAGTTTTGTAGCACTGAAAACATGTGGCCTTGCTAGTCGAAAACTTTGCCTGTGGCAGAAAGGCTACCAAGAGTCAGGATTTGCTAGTGTAAGTGCTGCTGCAAGCTAAGATGTCCAGTTGTCTTGTGCCCTGCCGCTAGGCAAGCAATGTGTGTTTTGCAGCTAATGAGACTGCTCAGGGGCCTCAAGGCATGATTAGTTACAGATTAGTGAGTGTAGAAAAATGGTTATTAACTCCCTTTTTAAAATAATATATAATGTTGTACTGAATTTATACCAGTGAAGTATGCTTGACTTAACTGGAAGCAATCCTATTTTACCTTCATGCGACCACAGAATTAGGTTTTATCCCTTTATAACTGTTGTATCTTAATATCCAACACATGGATTTGCGCTTTCAAATGTTAACTCAGGCGTATAACGCTGTGCTCATAACGAAGTCAATGGCAGAGTTGCCTTGGAATTAAAAAAACATAGA
Source organism: Agapornis roseicollis (assembly GCA_002631895.1). Lineage (NCBI taxonomy): Eukaryota > Metazoa > Chordata > Aves > Psittaciformes > Psittacidae > Agapornis > Agapornis roseicollis. The sequence continues at coordinate 12,772 of NDXB01000433.1, read as the reverse complement.
AGGATTGGGCATGATGTAAAATAAACAGAAATGTAAGCTTCTTTAACTCCCACTGCATTGCATCATAATTAAAATATTTTCTTTTAAAATTGGATGTTGTAGCAGTTACAAATACCTTTCATCTGAGGTTCAATGGTAAGATTCTCCTCTCATGTTACTTCTGAATTATAAAGGCATGAAAGAAGAATTAGGTCTTGGTATCTGAATTCACTATGAAGCCCAAAATGCAAAAAATCACATAGAAGAGTTTTAGAATCATAGTATCATCTAAGTTGCAAAAGACCTTTAAAATCATTGAGTCCAACCATTAAGCTAACACTGCCTAAGCCACATGTCCCTAAGTGCCTCATCTAGGTATCTTTTAAATACCTCAACAGATGCTGACTCCACCACTTCCCTGGCAGTCTGTTCCAATGCTTGACAGCCCTTCTGGGGAAGAAATTTTTCCTAATATCTCATATAAACCTCCCTTGGGACAACCTGAGGCCTTTTTTTCTTGCCCTATCACTTGCTACTTGGGAAGAAGAGACCGAACCCCACCTCACTCCATCCTCCTTTCAGGCAGTTTTAGAGAGTGATAAGGTCCCCCCTGAGCCTTCTCTTCTCCAGAACTAAATAACCCCAGCTCCCTCAGACGTTCCCCATGACACTTGTGCTCCAGACACTTCACCAGCTCCGCTGCCCTTCTCTGGACCCACCCCAGCACCTCAATGTCTCTCCTGCACTGAGGAGCCCAGAACTGAACACAGTATTAGAAGTGCAGCCTCACCAGAGGGACGATCACTGCCTTAGTCTTGCCAGCCATATTTGTATGTAATAAAACAAATCAGGCCAACAGATTTCTGAGAGCTTTTAACTGGGTATGCCCCAGACAGCAGTTATCTGTTTTTTCAGTCATCTAAATGCCCTTGAAGATGTGGCCTCAAAGGCAAGGAGGTCCTTTTGAGTAAGAAGTTGGCAGACCACCAAGGCAATAGTGCTCTGAACACAGACTGAGAAGCGTTTGAGTCACAAGTGCTTCAAAATTAGACGATGAAGTTTTATAGCTATGCCCATGTCTTGTCTTTTCACTAAAAGGATTTTGTAAGTAAAACAGCAGATTTCTTTACATGGATTGATTATTTAGAAATTTATACTCCCCTGGCTGCCACTGCTTGATGGATTGAATGAATCCTGCTGCAAAGATCCTTCTCCAGTATTACCTGCCTCTCAGATAAATGGCTTGAATAAAGTGGTATTATTTTCAGTTCTTTTCCCATAGGCAGCTGATCACTGTTGTCCATGTTCTCTTTTTGCAGGCTCTGGAGCCATGTCATTTATGGCTACATTCAGCTGTACTGTTCACAGACCAGGCTGATTGTTTCTACAGACAGCAGGGTGTAGTTCCACTTTATGAAGGTTTTTAAAACAACAAAACAAAGTGAAAAAATGGCAAAATACTTGGTGATATTAATGTTTGAGCAAGTTCTCATTCATGTCAAAATTTATGGATGCTCACCTATCTAATTCATAGATCTGTCTTATGCATGCTTGTGGGATGCCCACAAGTAAGTCTAATGCCTTGTTTATATCGCAAGACAGGGTGATTTTCTCATGGTATGACAATCTCAATTTACATTTCTGCTGAGAAACTGTTGTAATGTTCTCTATGCGGATAGGAACTCCTTACATATTTATTAGGGCTTTAATGAACTGATGTAATGCAATAACAAGATTAAAAGAGTTTGTATCATGATCTGAGCATCTCTGATTATAATATAATTCCTTGATATATTCATATTTGCAACATAAACACCTTCTTGAAAGGTAGGTGTATTTGTGCTTCACACATCCTTATTATGGAAAAAAACAGGCAGGATTTCCCCTTAGTGAAGCCATGCTGGCTGTCACCTAGCATCTCATTGGCTTCCATGTGCCTTAGGATGCCTTTCAGGACGATCTGCTCCAAGATTTTGCCAGGCACAGAGAGGTGAGACTGACTGCTCTGTAATTCCCCGGGTCATCCATTTTTCCCTTCTTGAAAATGGGGGTTATATTTCCCCTTTTCCAGTCTTCAGGAACTTCACCTGATAGCCATGATTTCTCCTCTGATTTTTAAGGCCCATTCAAATAAAGGCTAGAAATGAGCTAACAAAGCAGCTTTGAGATAGATTTCTTCCTCCTAATCTATAGCATAATTTTATGAGATTGATGACAGCACATTTGTCAAACAAAAATTCTCTTATGGTATATAAAAGAGACAGAACAGTGACTGCCAGAAGAATGCCAGCTTTGATTGACATGGTGTGTGCTCAGGTGAATTTAGGTAGGCTGAAATTACTGATGGCTTCTGAGATAAATTCAGTGATTGTGGTACAGGCTTAAATAGCTATTTCTGGACCCTGAAATGATCCAGTATCTTGTGAACACATACTGAAACCTTTAGTGTGCCAAATTACCACATCTATGGTCAGTACAAAGAAATGAAGGAATATTAGAAATTTGGTTGTCTCTGCTTCTTCCATGGCTTAAACACAAAGACCCTTCTTCTTGGCTTCCCCAGATATCAAATCATTTAAAGGATGAGGAAGTGTGTAAAGCAGTAGATGAACTGGTCCTGGTTCTCTCCCTGTTTGTGTTGGCTGGATGCATACAGAAGCAGGCATGACACCAGCCTAAGGAAAGGTTACTCACATTTCTCCTGTCTGCCAAATAACTCTGTGAGCTGCTGTGCCTAAGCCACACAAAAATAAGTGTTTCTTTCTTACACAGAAGTAAGTAAGGTTAATGGTCTCTGAGGTCCTTGAGTTTACCTACTGTCTTTACAGGTAACTGGGGACGAATTTAGGGGGAAAAGAGACTGACCCGGTATTTTGTGGTACTCATGGCTCCTTTGCAAACACGAAACAGCATTTACCCAGGCTTTGGTTTTTATTTTGCATGAAAGATGCCAGAGAACTGACCTGTGAGCTGTGAATCTTCCAAAGTCTCTGTGTTGCCTCCATATAAAACTTCTCAGCACTGCACCATTCCTTGCAGTTTTTCCTCCAGTTTCAAGTCCCACCATAAATAACCTGATGTCACATATCTCCTTTTAACCACCATCAGAATAGAAATGTAACCTGGTTGGCAATTCATAGATAGCAGAGGACAACGTAGTTAAGGAATATGTTTTATGTGGTCTGTAGTGAGGATGTCGAGCATGAGACCTCTGTCCAGCCTGTGATTTTGCAAGCATATCTATTGCATAAGAACTAGCAAGATAATGAATGAAAGCAAAAAAACATTTGGCAGTGACATGGGGATATATCTTGATGTGACTAGGGTGCACATACATACACATACACATATGCACAGTTGGACTTAATCTTCTAGGTCTTTTCTAACTAAATTACTCTATATACATGCATACGTGCATTTACATATGTATTAATAAACATAAACTTATGTGTGTGTGTATATCTTGTCCACAGAAGATTACGAATTGATTACAAAAAAAGATTACGAAAAGATTACAAATGCAGGCAGAAGAAGAAAGAAAGTCCACAGGAAAGAAAGGCAAGATTAGCATCAAGACCTTTGGTACTATGAAAAGGGGCTTCTTAAAGAACTTCATGATAGTTCTTGGTATCTAATGAAAACTGTTTGAGAATTACTTTGCTGGAAAGCCTTTGAGGGAAGCCAGCCAGGTATTAGGTAATTTAAAACTGCTCAGAAAACCGAAGTAACAGTGCCATTAGTTCACTGTTATGCTTTTGGCGGGAGAAAGGACTGCGGAGAGGGGGCCTCCAAGCCTCCCAGGTGGATTTTTTTCCTGCCTCATCATTTCCAGTGGGGACATACATGATTTGGAGGGAGTGCTACCATGCAAACCCCCGTCACAAGAGGGAGTAGGGCATTTTACCCGCCTGGCCCATCTGGCCACGTCTGTTATCTGCTGCAAGTGCTTGTGGTGCCCCTTCTGCAGAGGATGTGCATGGCTGTACCACGCCCGTGGCTGATAAAGGTGGGGACAGGAGAGACCTCCTCTGTCTTCACTCCTCTATTGTGCCACTAGAGGGCACAGAAGCTCAGGACTTCAGCTCACCTCTGCATCCTCAAGAAACTCCTCCAAAGAAGAGCAATCCCAGCAAGGTCAGGCACTTCCCTTCAGCTGCGTGCTCAGCCTTTGGTCATCCCAGCTTCTTCTTCTAACTACGGTTTTCCCAAGGTATGCTTTTTCTGCTGGTGCCCACATAACATTTCCAAACTGCAGCGCACATGAAGCTAATAAAGTGCAATAAGGGGTGGACTCACTTTCAGAAGCAGCACATTGGCTACTTTGGCTTTCCGTGGGAGCATTTTGCCAGCTGAGCTAAAATTGCAGCTGCGCTGGCTTTAGGGATGCCGAGTCTGTAAATATCCCCACATTCTTTTGGGGTTGAAAGTAGGCTAGCAAAACAGCAGGGAGTTTGTCTTTAAACCAACCTCTGCTGTTTCATGACTTTGCTACCTAGTGGCATTTCTCCTTGCAGAAGTCCACATTTTGTGCAGCGTGGAGCAAAGCCTATTTCAATCCCGGTGCTTTGCACACTGACTGTGAAAGGCTGGGAAGATGTGATCCAAGGGACTCAGACATTATTCAAAACAGTCATCATAAAAGGCAACTTTTGTGGTTTCAGAGTGGTTATTTGGGATATACTCTATTTGTTTGTGCTAAGGTAGCACTGCTAGGTTTCTGCAGTACTCTTGTAGTATTCTTTGAATTATAGGGAATAATCAGAAACCTTTGCCAGCACCAATCTGAGCAATCAGGAATTTTGCAGAAATTACAGGTCTGGTCCTGTTATGTGGAGGAAGCTTATTTAAGGGAGTGGTGAGACTTCCAGCAGCAGCAGAAACGTGTTACTGGTATACAAGGCTCTAGCTCAGTTTGAGTGATTGCAATTCAAGTTTTTCTCATTGAAACATTAAAGACTTGCCTGGGTGGACAGCTTATAATCCTACAAACTCTGTTATTTTGCTGTAAAAAGTAGCCTGTCCACCCAGTCTCTAACTTTGATGTGATTGGTGAAATGCTGGAGACTTACACTGCAGTAACACTTACGTGGTCACATCTTCATTCCCATGTATTTTGGTGGTCCCCTAGCTTCCTTCCTCTCACTTTTTGCCTTATCACAGTTAGTTCCTTTAATTAACAGTATGTTACTCCCTGTTTAAATACTGATGCTCTCCTCATCATTTCCAAGGACCCAGCCCTGCCATGCACCCAAGGAGGACCGGGGGGTTGTCCCAGGATGGGATCTAGGGTGGGATGATGGAGGTGAGAAAACAGAAAGACAATGTCCTGGGTTCAGCAGTAGCAGTCATTTTTTTCTCCTTAGTAGCTGGTGCAGTGCTGTGTTTTTGACTTTCAGCCTGGGAGCAGTGCTGATAACACCGATGTTTTTAGTTACTGCTCAAATGCTTGGTCTGACCAAGGACTTCCTGAGTCTCTTGCTCTTCCAGGGAGGCGGAGAAGCTGGGAGGAAGCAGAGACAGAACACCTGACACAAACTAGCCAAAGACTTATTCCATACCACAGCACGTCATGCCCAGGATGTAACTGAGAGTTACCTGGAAGGGCTAGTTCACTGTGAGGTTGGACTAGGTATCAGTTGGTGCTTGGTTGGGCTGGGTATTATCAGTTGGCAGGTGGTATTGTATTCTCTTCCCTTGTTATTTCCTTTATCATTATTATTATTGGTGGTAGCAGCAGTGATTTGTGTTATACCTTAGTTACTAAACTGTTCTTATCTCAACCTGTGGGAGTTAAATTCTTTTGATTCTCCTTCCCATCCTTCTGGGAGTGGGGGGAAGAAAAGGGAGGGGAGCGAGAGAGAGACTGTGTGGTTGATTTATGGCTGACAGGGTTTAAACCACAACAGGCAGTGAACATATTCCATGCTTCGGGTCCTGGATTTTTTCTTTTGAATGAAGACCCTGTAGTAAGAGTGATGCTGTAGCCATTCATCCTCCTGGGGAACAGGCACATGGACATTGTGTTGGGGGGGACCATAAAGGACCTTCACAAGAATAGGGGGAGCCATATGCATGCATACTTCCAGGATCTGATCAGGACATTTGCAAAATGTGGTGCCGTCAGCCATTTCAAGACTTGGTATGTTAGACTGTTGCAAACTGGCCAACACAACTGGGGGCTCCTGTTTTGAAACAGAGCAATTGTGCTGATTTATAGCTTTGGGAAAACTAAGTGAAATCATTTGGATTGGTCAGGAACTTTGTGTTTAAACAGATCTTTTCCCCCTCCCCCCCCCCCCTCATATTTTGGAAACCACTGATTTGTTGAAATCAAAATGTTTTATGAAATGGGTGGGTTTTGGCAAATTGACAAAACCCATGCAGAGTTCTGAGGAAACCTTTCCTGCCAGGAAATCAGCTGCCATCAGAAAATTATTTGGTTTCTTGACAGCTTTCTTGGCTCACTGTTCCAGTGCAACTTTATGTACAGACTGAGCTTCCTCAAAATGCAGGGCTGTACTAGTACCTCTATGGGGGATCTCAGCTTCCAGCTTGGCAGCATCACAGCTTTCAGGCTTCCTGGCACTAGACAAGGAACTTGCAAGTCCAGGGAACTGCATTTCCCATACTCCACAAATCTCAGCCCAGTGGTGGTCTCAGAGGTTCTCTTTGAAATACGTGAACACAATGACTGTCATTGTAAAATCCATGTGGACTGAACTGCTGCTGACAAATCTCCACAGCTTCATAGAGAAGGCATCTTTGTGGTCTATTGGCAAAACAAACAAACAAACAACTGATGTACAAAATGAAGGGACTTCTGCTAAAGCCTGTTCTAGAGGTAGTGCAGGGTTCTGAAGTGGAAGTGTTGTTGCAATGGTCTGTTCAGTGCTTACCACAACAATGAGATCCCTGTGTCTTTGGCAGAGATAGCCTTATGAAAAGTTTTCTAAGGTTTGTAGGTGGAATAAAGGGCCCATTTACAACCCTCCATGGGAAGAAGAACTAGGTTAAACAGCACAGGGTATGAAATTTCCTCTGGGACAAGAGGCTACTCTTCTTAGGGCTCAGATGAAACTCAAATGGTATAGTACAATCATGTTCCTTCTGAGGGTGAGCATCACCCCCAGCTTTTCTCAGGCAATGCATTACAAAGGGCTTGACTGCACAGCAGAATTACCTTATGATTTTATCAAGGTCTGGCCTTCCTACACTGGCAAGCCAAGGTTGCAATAGCTGTAAAAATGAAGCCATATAAGCTTTAAAAGAAGCATCTAAGCAAGATGTATTGCTAGTGATTCTAAAGAATTTGAACCTTATTATTAGCATATGATAACATTCAGGGTGCTGCATTTTCCTGGCCATTGTCCTCCCTGGCAGGCAGATTACAGCAATTCAGGCACCTTTGTTTTGCTGAGCAGAGCTGCTCCTATTGAAAGCTTTGCCCAATCTCAGGTACTCATCAGAAAAAAAGGAATGAATTTGGACTCAAGCTAATTTGGGTTATCTAGGGGAAAATACATAGACACAAAGAGGCAAGTCCTGGAAGGGATACTTAAGTCTCTTTGTCATGCCTTCTCAGCTATCGAAAAAGAATGAGTGCCTTCAGCAATACTGAATTATTTGTTGCCTAATTCCTGCTAAAATCCCTTTATTTTCCTTTGAAGTTGTAGTTTTCTCTGATGCAAGCCTGAATAAAAAACTGAAAAATATTCTACTAAGTAGAATTTCCTACTGAATTTTCTTTGCTCCAGGTCTTCATACAACATTATGTCATGTATAGTGATAATCTTTTAACAGCTGACCTATATACAGCATGGGATGATTAATTTAATGACAATATTTATGTCATAATGTAAAAGTTGTGTTCAGGAGCCAGGAATGGGGAAACACTCAGAACACAGTCAAATACAGTTAGATTAAATATCTGAATATCCAGATAAATCTTGCAGTCCTCAGTCAAATGAAATTCCCCTTGGATGGCAATTTAGGCTGAGTGAATTGCAAAACGAGAAGCCTTAATCAGATTTCTGTAAATTGGAATTTATCTCTAACAGGTTTTGTGTGCAAATGGAAAACCTTCACTATTGTAGGTGTGGAGACAGCCTTTGTGAAGTCTGACATTTGCAGACAAATCCTGTTTTGACATTTCCTTAGCATGCAGAATGGTTTGTAGTTTTTCCCCTGTCTAGCTCCTTGGAACAATGTAATAATCCAAAATGTCACTAAATACATCTAGATTGGCCTACCAGAAACTCTTCTCCAGAGGTAATTTTGACTGATGCACAAATAATTGCACTGGCAGGAATGCTTAAAATCAGAGAAATCAGAGAAATGGAAAAATTCCTTAAAATCAGGATATTCCAACCTGTGAAATGTGGCCTGGCATGAAGAAGTCACAGACTTGAACCAAGTGCTTTACTGGCAATGTAAAAGTTGTTCCATGATCAGTGAAACTAATGAGGCTTTGCATCCCCTAAATCTGTGTTGTATGATTGCTTTTTTACCTGGTTTCTAATGTCCCAAGGGCTGGAATTTTCACAGAGGTTTTCCATGCAAATTTTCTGATATAAAACAGGAGGAGATCACCCGTTGCAGTACTGATAATCTCTATCCCCTATGCAGATACCAGTTTTTTTAAACCCATAAGGACTCAGAAAAGTTCAGTCCTTTACCCTGTTCTTAGATATCATTGAATTGGCTTACAAGTGGAACTCACATTTGGAAGATCACACAGATGATCATCACTCCTCCCAAGCAAAATACACACTGCATAATTATCCAGATTGTGTTTCTTTTTGAAATTATGCTAAAAATAGCTCCAACTGCAGACCATTAGTGTGAATATACAGGTCAAGATAGTTTAAACTATTATGAGGATTTGTCAATTATAAGCTGAGGTAAAGATATTCCTGAAAAATTCCTTCTTTAATTTTAAGTTCCTAAAAGCAATTGTAATATATTAAAAATGTTAAAGGAAGGATTGCTGTCTGAGACAGTAAGACAGTGCAGTTTTACTAACACTGCAGGAGGAAAACCCAACCAAGATTTATCAGTGTTGTGTGCAGAGATCACTAAATGCATATATATTCTACTTGATCAGGAGCTAGTTGTCATAACACCAACCTGTCACTGATTTCTAATTGGTATAAATATATGATATTAGCCATATTACATTAATCTTTTGCACATCATCCAGCATGTTGTTAATAAAACCCAGTTTGCATACTTCAGTAGACTGTGAAAAATACTGGAGATTAAATGAATGAATAAGGGTTAAATGAGGATTTACTGTGCATAGGTGTTGATACCCATATAGGTTTCACCCCTAAAATTTATTGATATGCAGGATCACAGTAATTTTGCAAAACTTATTTTGGGAAGATTTGTTACATCAGACTTCTCCATTTTATAGTAAGAAACATCTAAATGTCTAATAAATGGTACATAAGTGAGAAAAGTTCAGCTCTTAATGTTACCATCTTTACAATAGATCTTTTAGCCGGCTTTATGTGGTAGTTGAATTTAAGACTGTTTAAATTAAATGTCATGCTTTATTAATTAAGTGTAACAATATTTATCTTAATTATCTCTGGAATGGATTGGGGAGCTTAGACATTATTGAGTAGAACACACACACAGGCTCACGAACCCAAGCAGAAAGGAAACGTTCATTTAATTAAGTGAAGTTTGCGTCATAACACTTTATCATCTGCTGAAATGTAATTGCCTCCAGTTCTACTGTGTGTGCTGTGTAAAGACATAGAGGCCATCTTTGCCTCTCAGAAGACAGTTGGATAGTGCCCAGTAAAGGATGAGTTTATGGTCTCATCTGATCCATTCGCATGAGAAACCCACAAAGATAACATGGTACCTGAAATAGATGTATTTTGTGGGAAAAGGTCTTATGTATTTTGTGGGAAAAGGTCTTATGTATTAGCTCTAAAGAGGCAAGGGAGGTGTTCCTTTGTGATGACATACAGGATGTCCAGCTGGTAACTGCAGAGCTTTCACAATTTATTTCTTTTCTCTGACTCGTAGAAGCAATAAAGAGGCAAAAATATATATAGAGGACAAGACAGAAGAGCTGACACCAGACTGCTTCTTTGCAAAGTGTCCAAGAACTTTAAAAGACAGTGGCAAGACAGTTCTATGATTCTAAGACAGGAGAAAGCCTACAGCCAATAGAGATCAAAAGACATGCAGTAGCTTTAAAAGGGAACTCCTGCAAGAGATGCTTAGTAAAGTTGTTTGTCAGAGGGAATAACACTCCTTTTGGTCACATAACTCTCTGTCTGAGAAAGCTGGGATAAACACAAAGGGGTGTAGAATGCATGCTAGGTCTTTTAATATGCTTTTTCTTTACATAGTTTAATCCTGTGGCTGTGTTGAACAATATTTTGGTCTGCTTTGTCCTTGGTTTTCACACAAATTCTCAGAAAGGAGGTGCAGCTGGTGTCCAAACTTGGACAGACCTGAATTCACAGAGATTAGAAAAATGCTGGATTTCACCACCAGCAGTAGCTGTACCTACAGGAGGGAGGTAAAGGAAGTCTTTTTGGGACATCACTGATATATTGGCACATTGGTGGGGAGTGCCACTGATAATGTATGTTTCATCAGTGTCATTTTTCTTGATTAAAATGTCAGTGCTGGTGAGTTTTTATTGAAAAGTTATTGACATGCACTTGATATGTAGAAGATGCTACTTTTAAAAGGATAGCAGTTTGTCTGAATTAACATTTCTTGATGTTTCTTGGCTTAATTTTTCCTGTCATAACAAAACAAACCAGAGCATTAGCAACTACACTCTTCAAGTAAGGCATGGGAGATCTCTCAAGGTCTCTCTCCTTATAGTTACTCAACCCACTTGACTGTGGGTGCTAGCTTTCACTAGATATCTATTTATTTTTCTAGATAAGTACACCATCTTTAAGGCTATGATAAACTTTACCATATAACCAGCTGGTTGAACCCCTCAGATAAAAGGTGGTAATTGCAGCTGAAACCTCCTGAGACCTGCAAGCAAGTGCCTAACTCCAGAGAAAAGTATGAGGCTGTGAATGCTGCTTCCATGATAGTATGCGAGCTTCTTCTTCATCATGTCTTGTATTTCTCTTGGTATGTTCAAAGAGGTTTCCACTCAGCTTGCTGGCCTTTATAGACTTTCCCCATGGCAGGCAGTCAAGGTGCCCAGCTCATGGTTCTGGGTATAGTGCATGACCACGGTCTAGATCCATGCCATCTAATTTTGCTCCTTTGACAGTGGCATTTACATTAAGAAACTAACAATTGTACAGTTCAGAAGGGCTGCATGGGTTGTCTAGAGGTAAAATCTTTGTCAGTCTCTGAAGGTGTCTTGCCCCTTTCCATTAATTATGAGAGAATTGAGGGCAAACAGCCTTGAAATTTATGTGGTTTTGTCACATTCCCAAAGTAGTGTGTAATAAATCTTCAAAGGTGTGCCTAAATTTGGAGCTGCTATGCTCAATACTGCAGTCCTTCGATCTTTCTTTTTTTTTTTCTTTTCCCCACAAGAACTTGTCATTTCAATGCTGAACTTCTGGGTTTCTATATAATCTAGATTAATATTTCTAATTTCATATCCCTAAACATCTAGACATATACCTCACATCATGCCATGTGACGTGTTGTAATGTGTCCAGTATAAAAATAGCACACAAGGTGTGCCTTTCTGGAGAAGCAGGTGAAGGACATAAAAAATACCTTGTGGCACTTCCTTTTTGGTAACTGAATTAATCCACTATTATTATGAATTGAATTTGTAAGAAAGCGAGGGAGTTAGTTACCTTACATGCTGGTGATTCCAACTTTTGCACCTCTGAATATCACAGTTTATATGTTACCCCTGACATTGGGTAACAAATACAGTAGACATTTCCCACTGAGGACTTCCAGCCTCTGTTGGTGCACAGTGGTCTATGTTAACCCATCTTTATAGACTAAACTGTATGTTTGAGCAGATGCGAGTCTTAGAAATCTGCTGTCTATTAAAATATGTATTAATAGCTTCCCTGAGTTCCCTCTGTCATACCATAGGTCATCAAAATATTTTCTTAGAACAAAAAATACTCATCCTTTTTGTAAAGAACATCTTGACAGAAACATTACCTCATCAAGCTATCCTGCATCAGCATGCTTCCCTTTTCTTCCTTGAAGCAACATTTCACTGTCACATGTAAAACAGATGTTGTGAATCAAGATAATCTACCAAGTCTGAAGAAAGCCATACAGAATAAAGCAACTGCCCTGTATTAGTAACTACAGATAGCAGAGATGGATAGGAAGATCAATTGACTAGCAGTAAGAGAGGAAACCAAAGCAAACTACCAAGCGTTTAACAATTCCTCTTCTGCTCAATAGCCATAGCTCAGTAACCTAGTGTTGAGGGTAAACTCCTTCTTAGAATCAAAGAATCATGTGATGTTTTCAGTTGGAAGGGATGTTAGGTTGTCTGGTTCCAAACCCACTGCCATGGCCAGGGATACCTTCCACTAGACCAAATTGCTCAAAGCCCAGTCAAACCTGGCCTTGAACACTGCCAGGGATGCGGCAGCCACAGTTTCTCTGGGCAACCTGCGCCCACAGTAAAGAATTTCTTCCTAGAATCTAATCCAACCCTCTTTCAATTTAAAGCCGTTCCCCCTTGTCCTATCACAATATGCCCTTGTAAAAAAGGTGCTGGGGCCAGGAGACCTCCTTGAATGGATAAGAAGCTGCTGAGAAAAATTCAAAGGAAAAAAGAGGCTTATAAAAGGTGGAAACAAGGACA
>NDXB01000432.1:7553-113549 GCA_002631895.1 Agapornis roseicollis | reverse complement strand
ACCCCCCCCCCCCCCCCCCCCCCCGAGAGGGCTGTTGAACACAACTACAGAGCGGACTGCCAGACCTGCTCCTCACACGTGCCAAAGGGGCTGCTGCTGCTGCTAGCAGCCTGCTGGACTTTGGCACCTCATTTTCCTGCCTGTCAGCCGGGGTGACCCAAATCAGCTCTTTCACAACGCTGCAGGGCCAGGCACATTTCTATTCATTGATTATTTTTGTCTAGAAATGGTGGCTTAGAAAGTTACTGAATAGCAGAAAGCTTGGGAGCCACTTGGGCAGACACAACATCTCCCTTACCTGTAGCGAGCCTCCAGGGCTGGCAAGTTAATTACCAGCAGAACAGGCACTGAAGTGTCACCCTGAGCAGCAAAGTCACATCACCTCTGTACTGCAGAGCAGCAGCACTGTCATTCAAGATGAGACCACCAGTCCATCTTGTCCACCTTCCTGCCTTGCAAAGGGCCAAAGCCTGATGCTGCAGAGCAGGGAATACCCACTCCTATTAATCCACCTTTTGGACCCAAGACAATTCCCTAAGACTGGAACTTGAGCTTTACCTGCCCTTACCTTTGCATACAGGAATACACGCTATAGGGGCAAAAAAAGGAGCTATGACAAAACAACTGTTTCCCTAATCACTGCGCCAAACTCCGCCACTTAGCACAGTCCTAGCTTCCAGTTATTTAACTCTTGTGTGCTAGAAACATTACCTAACTACAAATGCACCTAATTACCTAACTATAAATGTACATAGGTAAGTTCCTACAGCCATTATTAATTTCATATTGATTATTGCACAAGACCCAGGATCCACAAACCAGGCTCACTGGGAATCAACGCAAACCACTTACTTAAAGTACCTCGAGAATGAAAACGTTTCAGAGCATTCAAACAACACTTGATGAAACCTCTTACTTTCGCTATAAAGACAATTCAAATCTCAAGTCCACTCTCTGAGCACTTTCCAGTTCCCTCTTCCCACCTCAGCCACATGCCCTGGGATTTCAAAGTCACCACGATCCAACACCGTGGCTCAGGTTGCCCTGCAGCCCCCCAGCTCCAGGTGCAACCAAAGACACAACCACCAGGACCTACCTGCCCTGCAGCTGACAGCACAGCCCGCTGTGTAAACGCCCCACGGTTTCCACGGCCTAAACCCAGCGTTCTCAGGGGGGAAAGGGGGAAACACCCGTAAGGAAACGGACCCGGGGACCGCACTTAGCGACCAGGCGGGAGGAAACGGGCGTGCGCTGAGCGCTGCTCCCAGCAGAGGGGGCGGCTCCTCCCAACTCCTCCCCCAAACGTGGTTTCACTCCATGCACAGCCCCTCGGCCCAGACCCTGCCTGGGCCCGGCGCTGTGCGTGCGGGTCCCCTCCCCCTGCGGCGTGCTCCGCTTCCCCCCGCGCAGGGAGCGGGGCGCAGGGGCTGCGGCACCGGGCGGCTCACGGCGGGGACGCGCTCCTCCCGTTACAAACCGCAGCGCGCGGCCTCTCCCCGGGCCTGCAGCGCAGCAGCCCCCGGCGAGGCGGCGAGCCAGGCCGGGCGGCTCGGGGAGCGCGATCAATGCACCGAGGGGCAGGGAACGTGTGGGCCCTGCGCGGAACAGAAGGGAACCGGCCCCGTGCTGCGCCCGCGCGGCCTCCCTGCCCCTCACCCCGCCCTTCCGCGGCTCGCCCGGGCCTCAGGCTGCCCCTTCCTCAGGCACGGCCTGCGGCGAGGCCTGCGGCAGGGCAGGCGGGAGGGCCTGCAGCGCCGGGGGCCGGGCCCGGGCAGGGAGGGAGGGAGGGAGAAGGGAAGGAGGGAGGGAAGGAGGCAGCGCTGGCGCCGCGGGTGGGAGGAGAGGCGGGAGCGGGGCCTCCGCGCCCCGCCAAGGACTCACCTGACAGGCCTGGACATTTTCCGCGGCGGTTCGGGCCCGGCGCGGGCAGCGCCGCCCAGCGCGGAGGGGCAGGAGGAGCGGAGCGGTGGCTCGGAGCGGGCTCGGCCTCGCCCGTCCCCTCCCCGGAGCGAGCGGGAGCCCTGGGCCCAGCGCCTCGGGCCGCGCCTCCGGAGCCGCCTCTTGTCCCCGTCAGGCGCTGCTGCCGCCGCCCGCCGCCCGCGCCCCGCCGCGGCAGACACCCGCGGCAGACACCCGCGGCAGACACCCGCGGCAGNGCCCAGCGCGGAGGGGCAGGAGGAGCGGAGCGGTGGCTCGGAGCGGGCTCGGCCTCGCCCGTCCCCTCCCCGGAGCGAGCGGGAGCCCTGGGCCCAGCGCCTCGGGCCGCGCCTCCGGAGCCGCCTCTTGTCCCCGTCAGGCGCTGCTGCCGCCGCCCGCCGCCCGCGCCCCGCCGCGGCAGACACCCGCGGCAGACACCCGCTGACTCTGCGAGGCCCGCGCGGCCGCCCCGGGCCCGGTCGCCGCCGCTCCGCCGCCGCCGCTCAGCCGATCCCCCCCGCAAAATGGTCGCGTTCGCACCGCCGAGAGGATGCGAGCGGGGGGGGGGCGGCGCAGCAGAGCCCGCTGGCACCGCCTCCTTCCCCGCTCATTGGGTACGGCGGGCGGAGCGCCGCTTCCTATTGGCTAGTTCGAACCATCACGGCGGGTAGAGCCTGCCCACTGGCCCCGCGGGGAGAGGAGGGGGGCGAGGCCGCCCCACACGCTCCAGCTGCTGTGCGCGGCAGATTCGCCACCGGGTCCCGGTGCTGCCGCCCCGCTCCGGGCACACCCGGCCTGGTCCTGCCCGCCCCGCCGGGCCCGCTCCGCGTTGTCCCGGGGCGCACGGCGCCGGCGGGGCCGCGGGGCCCCATCCGCAGATTCGCCGCGCGGGGCCTGACGCGTTTTTGGAGGGAAACCGCGGGGAAGCGGCCGCCGGGGCCCGGCTGCCTGAGGCCGGGCCTGCCCCGGGGAGGCCGTACCCAGCGCGGGTTAGGCAGGGGGGATAGTGCCGAGGGGCGGCCTTTGTCAGGCAGGGGGGCCGCCATTGCGGGCCGCGCTCCTGAAGTGCTGCCGCCGGGAATACACTAACGGGGGAAGGCAGGAACGNGGGGGGATAGTGCCGAGCGGCGGCCTTTGTCAGGCAGGGGGGCCGCCATTGCGGGCCGCGCTCCTGAAGTGCTGCCGCCGGGAATACCCTAACGGGGGAAGGCAGGAACGGGCTCCCCGAGCGGTGCCCGCTTAATTCATGGAATGGGTTGGGTTGGAAGGGACCTTAAAGCTTCTCCAGCTCCAGCCCCTGCCCCGGGCAGGGACCCCTTCCATAGAGCAGCTTGCTCCAAGCCCCTGTGTCCAACCTGGCCTTGAGCACTGGATGGGGCAGNAGCCCTGCCATGGCAGGGATCCCTTCCATAGAGCAGCTTGCTCCAAGCCCCTGTGTCCAACCTGGCCTTGAGCACTGCCAGGGATGGGGCAGCCACAGCTTCTCTGGGCCATCACCCTGTGCCAGCGCCTCAGCACCCTCCCAGGGAACAGCTTCTGCCTCAGAGCTCAGCTCAGTCTCCCCTCGGGCAGGTTCAAGCCATTCCCCTTGTCCCTCACCTACAGGCCCCTATCAAGCCAAGCTGTGTGATGGAATCTGCAATAAATGCACAGATCTCTTTATTTTTACAGCACATCACTTCCCCGTTACCCGGATCCACTGAGCAATCCTTTTCTTGTGAAGAAACACACAACATCAGCTTCACCAAGGGCTGATTTCGTTCCCAGCACCCATTTCACTGCTTTCCCCCACAGACACAAAGACCCGGATGACTTCTGCTGGGTCCAGTGAAGGTTTCGGGTTGTTTAAATTCCCTAAAACCCCAAATTACTCCTTTCATTTGGTAAAGAAGCTGCATTGGCCATGGAGAAATGGAACTTATTCCACAGTCCATTAAAGCAGCAGCTTCTGCCATTGCGAGTTACCTTTGCTTTGCCTTTAGAGAGGCTCCTTCCTCCTCTGTTTCATTAAAAACTACCTAAACCCATGTTTTTTAGACGCTAGATTACCTGACAGTACAACTGTGGTCAGCTTTGGACCTCATTATAGGAGTAATTTGGGTTCATTTAATGCCCTGCTTGTGCTTAACTTGCCTCCATTGGAATTGCTGCCATTTTCCTGTCAATACTGGGGACAAAGCGACCAGGAAAGAAAGGGGAGCACTCGGAGCAACTGCCTGCAGAGCCAGCCCCGAACCACGCTGCGGGAAGTCGGGAGCCCTAAGCAAGGTGCGTTACCAACACCCACATCAAGGACTCCTCTTCCTCCTCCTTGGTGCGGGCTCCATTGGATTAAAAGCCACGAGGCCTGACTCGGAGATGAGCTCTGCAAGCTGATGTCCTGCCTGCAGGTCACTAAGAATGGGGGAATGGAGAA
Source organism: Agapornis roseicollis (assembly GCA_002631895.1). Classification (NCBI taxonomy): domain Eukaryota; kingdom Metazoa; phylum Chordata; class Aves; order Psittaciformes; family Psittacidae; genus Agapornis; species Agapornis roseicollis. The sequence goes on along the minus strand of NDXB01000432.1, from coordinate 109,216 downwards.
GGAAAGGGATTTCAGTGGCAAGGATCTGATCTGCTTTGTTGGCAGCACGGAGCCATTCATTCGTGTTTTGTACATCCCCTGGTTCTAGGCTGAACTTGTGAACCCAATTGTTTGCACTGCAGAGACAGGAAAGCACCACCACCATAAGCAACATCAAGCTTTTATTTCAACCCCGTGCAACACTGCATCAGGGACTGACTGAGACACAGAAAACCTCTTTATAATCAACATGGTAATATGCAGCGTTACAGTAATCAGGACCCTGTCTCTACAATACTTCTGTGTAACAGCAAGTGGTTTAACCAAACAAAACAAGGTGAAGTTTTACTATTATTGGCTTCTTTCTTCACTACAGTCTGCCCTCACGCTTTCCCATTCAATTACAGTAAAAATTCCCAGCTCTGTGGCCCCCAGGGTGCTGTCATCAATGTATAAAATACACCCTTACGCTTCATGTGGTTTGGAGGCCCGCGACCACAAATGAAAGTTACAGGCACGAGAAACACCACGTGGAAGAGAAGGAAATAGGTGCAGTTGGCTCAGTCACCCAGCGAGTACAAAGTCAAAGCAGGCACAGCAGAAGGGGAGCTCGAGTGCATTTCCATTCCTGCTGCAGTGAGCACATTGATCAGAAACAAGTTGGGCCTTTTCTGATTCATATCTGAAAGGGTCAAGTTCTTCCCCATCTGCACGAGCGAGACTTCCCTTGGGTTTAAATACTTGTAGAAATGGCTTTCCTCCAAGGTGGCTTTTCCCTTTGAGGTGGTTGAACAACCAGAATTACTTCCACCAGGACAAGCTGGGCACAACCCATCTCACAGGGCTCTCCCCACCCTGCCTGTCCCTGCAAGGAGCACTTCTGAACCCCTCGTTTAACAGCACTGCAAGCGGGCTTGGGTTGGGTTGCCTTTTTAAGCACCTTATGTGCTCTGAGAACACACACATGCACAGTCAGATCCTTTTCCTGTCTGGTTGGGTTATGCCTATCTCAAGCAACGGCTCTTTCCGTTGTGCACACTTGTTCTCTGACACTTGGCTGCTGTGTCTGTTGAGATGTGAACAAGCAGCAACCAGTGTGGGAGGAAAAGCAAGGCCAAGGCACAAACCGGTACTCACTGGGCTGAGCAGAAATCATGCATCATAGAGGAAAACCTTGAAAGAGCTTCCTTTGGCTTTCTGCTTGCTTTTGAGAGGCACTTAGGAAGAAGAAATCCAGGTGAGAAGGTCCAGACCCCAAAGAGGCACTGGCACGTCCCACACCAACACGCAAAAGGTATAAAGGCACTTTCCTAGAGGGCTGAGCAGCTGGATCATGGAAACAGGGATTAGGAATCTTCAGTGTCAAAGCTCTGACCTCAGGGACTGGGTCCTGGGCAGATTCCCACTGTGGGCCTCAGTTTCCCCATTGTAAGGGCAGCTCTAACACTTGGTCTCTTTGCTGAAACACTTTAGGGGTGCATAGAGAGAAAGCAATAAATAAAACATGAAGCTTAAATGGTTTTGTGAGAAATCCTTTAAAAAGCCAGACCCTTCTCCCCATGTTCCATAAAGAACTAGAAATACAGCATTAAAAAACTGACTTCTTTCTTTTTAACACAATATTTAGGAAGTAAAATTCAACCAGAGTTCCATTTGGTCACTAAGCACTTCTACACGTTTCACATGTTTCTACAACAGCACAGATAAGGGTATGTTTAAGTGCCTATAACCCCAGATTTGGCACCACTTGCATGACAGAACCTAGCGCAGACACGAATACAGCAGCAGTTCTCCATTTCTCAGCCCTTACTCTTTCCTAATCAATCCTTTTCAACTCCAGAGAATGAAACCCCACATTTCAATGTGCTCAGTGAAGGCAACCAACCTTCTTACCACCCTTTCCCTCCACAGATGATAGAAAGTCAGCAGAGAGAGACAGGAGGAAGACTTTGCCACAGAAACACAGCTCTCCCTTAGCAGGGATCAGGACAAGCCAATTTAAACATGGTAACTACCTAGTGAGCTTTTACCCACTTGTTGTTGGCAAGAACCACCCTCACCATCGAGTACCTGGGGACGTGCTCTTAATTTTCTTCCTGTCCTGCAAAGCCCTAATAAAGTGGCAGCAGAGGGATTGTGCTAGGCAGAGGCTGAGTGAGAAAGGACAAACAGAGGCAACTGGGTGATTCCTGATGAAAGCTTGAGGTCCTGCTGTAAAGCACCACAGTTGGGATGTACAAAAGTAAGGGCTGTGCTGCCCCACTTCTCAGATCACACCCGTGATTTCACAGGTCTGGCTGCACAGGACGCCAGCTCATCCACATCTGGCTTCCCATCCTAAGGGCAGTTACTGGCAATAAAGAGCTGTGCTGGTCCCTGCAGGACATGTAAGCAGAGGTCTGCCATTCCAAAGCACAAAGTAAAGAGTTTGCTGCAATCCCACACTGGGAATCCAGAGGCATAGAGCGTGTGCATGGAATGAAGGTCACACCACTTGGGACCGGTGCCCTTGGGCAGGGTGGGTGCAGGCAGTGGGGAATAAAAGGTGCAACAGTATTAAAAATATACCTTTGCCATCCTTCGCCCTGCTCGAGGCCAGCACGTGGCAGGGGATGAAGTGCTCCAAATCAGTTAAAATCAATCCAAGCCACATGTTTGAACACGGACCGTGCTCCTTTACGAGCAGCAGAGCTCCCAGCTGCTACTACACAAGAGCAAGGGGAATCTTCTCACTCCTCTCTTCTTTCCTTGCTCCAAGTCACTGCAGCGATGCTCTGAGGAGGAGTTTGCATTGAACACAAGGCAGCTCGTGAGCATGGAATAGAAATACCCCCGAAACCACTGACAGCCAGGTTAGGAAAACACGATGGGCATAACAAGAGGAGGAGGTTGCTGCTAGAGCCAAGCAGATGGCCCCACCAGTGCTCTAACAGCAAGCCCAGCCTGGCGGGGTTGGCTCTTTGATGTTAATATAATCCCCACTGCCAGCAGCAGAGGAACTTCCATCACCAGCAGATGAGGACATCATCTTTTCAATGAGGACTCTAGAAGACAAACACACATGAGTTTGGGTTGGGCTGGGTTGAACAGCAGGCACGGGGCCAGCACTGCAGCAAAACTCAGCAGCAATTCATTCCGGCAGGACACAGAACTCCAGACCTTCACCAAACAAGCAAGTTAAGGAACCTGTGGGCACTGACAACAGAGCTACTGCCATTACCTGCCAGCATCAAAGACCCTGCGATGAGCAGGTAACACAGCAACCACCTTCACCTTGGGTTCAGGTTAGGATTGGGACCCAGCAAGAGGCTCCCTATGTACTGACTGCCCACACTCAAGGTGCAAAACCCCGGTCTAACGCCTCTCAGACAAGACCAAATCCTGCCCTGCAGGACTGCTGCATCACCAGAGAGTTTCTAACACCTTTGCACAACAAGTCCCATCCTCCTGCTAGAGGCCAGCATATGGTATTGTTCAAATGATTTTCTGCCACCAAAAGCACATCAGAGCTCAACCAAGGAGAAAGCAAGCTTCTGACCTTTCACAATTCAGGTTCCCTTGGGAGATTCACTTGTGTTTTATTGCTGCTGTTTGTTACCTGCTGACAGCATCTCCCTCACCTCAAAGGCAGCCGTGTCTGAGAGAGGGAACCTGATCTTGGGTGGACCGCCAGCCACTGTGCCTACCTCATGGACTCATTGATGTTCTTGTTCTCCTTCACAGAGGTCTCCACCCAGCCAGAAAAGCCATTTTCCTTGCTGAACCGATCCACTTCTTCTCTTGTCACTGCCCACGGGGAGAGGTCGCACTGGAAAACAAGAACCATCTGAATCTCAGCTTTCTGGTTCTTCAGCGGGGAGCGGAGCTGTGCCCCTCAGCCAACACTGCCCGTGTGCAGGCAGGCAGCAGGCTCAGCCCATCACAGCTCCCAGATCACAACCCACAGAGAGCTCTTAGGGCAAGGTTCTTAATGGGATACTGCAAGCGCCCATCTATTTATCTCCTCAGAGATGCTGACACGCCTCAGTCAAGCACGCATGGAATGGAGGCACAGAGAAGCCTTGTCACTCATCCAAAATCTGCCTGGCCTCTGGGCAGCAAGGAAATGTGCTACCTGGAAAGGTCACCTGTGTTACCTGTGTGCTGGGAAGGGGCAGGGTGAAAACTTGCTCACGTGGAAGTTGTCCCTGCTCACAGCAGGGGGGTGGAACTGGGGGAGCTCTAAGGTCCCTTTCAACCCAAACCAGTCTGGGATTCAATGCAGACCGTAACAGCTTGCATTAGGTGAGTGCAGTGTGTCAGTCACACAGGTTTCCGTAACACAGCAAACTGGTGACCTCAGAACAGCCATCAGGGAATGCTGTCTTTGTGAAGGAGAGAAGAGAAGCCGCTCTCCTGCCCACCCATCACATTTTTGAGTCAGCTCCAGCTTTAGGCTCTCTCAAAGCACACAAACCTCAGACTGCATCAGGAAGCTGCTGAGCCAGCGCGGGCATGGGAAGAGCATAAAGGTAGGCTTGAAATGACAGGAAAACAGATGATGGAAAGACAGCAGCTAATCCCCCTGGGAAACCTGATCCCCACAAAGCCAGGCATCCCTGGGGCAGCTCTGAGCAGCACCCACAGCACCACACACAACCCGCCCAGGCCACTGCAAGTGAAAGAGCTCAACACAAACGCTTCCTCATGCAGGAGCTCCAGCAGCCAAGGCGCTGCCTCCTGCGAGAGAGCAGCTGATAACATCTTGGTGCCTCTCACACCGAGTCCTCCCAGTGTCCTAGGACAACCCTTGGAGAGGCAGAACCTGCGAGGAATTAGGGATGGGATTGAAAAGACCCCAAGCTGGGGGCAGCTCTGGGCACAGCTCACTGCTGAAGGAGTCTCCTTCCCTTTCGCAGCCCTGTTGCACACCCGAGCCCACAGGGCACACACCGGGCTGCTCACTTTGTTAGCCAGCAGCAGGCAGGGCACGGGGCTCCCATCGGGCAGCAGGACCTTGCTGTCCAAATCCTGCTTCCACTTCTGGCTGTTGCTGAACGTGCTGATGTTGGTGACATCGAACATGATCACGCAGGCGGAGGCCTCCCTGTAGTACAGCCGGGTCATGGACGTGAAGCGTTCCTGCCCTTGGGATCCAAAGGGAACACAAATTAACCCCCCCTCAGGTATCACGTCCAGGTTTGTTCATGCAAAGAACTCATTTATCCCAGAACATCGCGTTCTCAGCTGGCACTGAACCTGCACTTCAATAATGGGCAGATGTTGGGGGGCACTGAGAGCGCTCGTGTCGCACCTCAGCCTGGCTCCAGAGCAGAGCAGGACAATCCCCTCCCTTGCCCTCTTTTCCCTCAGCCTGGGNGGGCAGATGTTGGGGGGCACTGAGAGCGCTCGTGTCGCACCTCAGCCTGGCTCCAGAGCAGAGCTGCTCCAGCCCTTGCAGCAGAGCAGGACAATCCCCTCCCTTGCCTTCTTTTCCCTCAGCCTGGCGCTCTCCTGTGGCTCCCATCCAGCCCTGTCCCTGCTCCCCTCGAGCCACCCGAGCGCCTCTGCACAGTTCGGGGCTGGGGAGCAGGGCCTGGGGACCCCTCGGCTGCCCATGTTTCCAAAAGCCTTCCTGGGGCTGAAGCTGAGCCCAGCTCCTTGCTGCAGACTTCCCCTTCCTGCTTGCTTCTTTAGGGACTCAGGAGCACGCGGCCCAGCAGAGGAAACCGCAGCCCCATGTTCCTCACCCTCCACATCCAGAGCTGCTGCTTTGGAGTGGGTGCTCCTGGCTCTGCCGCATCGCATCCAATGCTGCCTCCTGGAGCATCCCCTGCTCCTGACCCAGCCCCACGTCTCCCCTTGCCCTGGCTGCTCCCAAGGAATCCACTGGCTCCGCTTCCACAGATCCGGATCCCAGCAGCTGGAGCAGTGCCTGGAGCTGCTCCACACAAGAATCAAGGCCAGGTTGGACATAGGGCTTGAAGCAAACTGCTCCAGTGGAAGGGGTCCCTGCCTGTGGCAGGGTTGGAGCTGAAGGAGCTTTAAGGTCCCTTCAGACCCAACCCATTCCATGATTCCCATCTGTCCTGCCAGAACCTGGGATTTTAACACACCCTCGCGGCTGAGGTGTTACAAACCCAGCTTCAGATGAGCCCTTCTCCCATTCACCCTGCTCTGGCTTTGAAACAAGGCAGAAAAAGTGATGGACTGATGATACCTGCGCTGCAGATGGGCTTTGACTGAGCACGGAAATTACCCCTGCAAACCAGAGCCCCTGGGAGCAGAGCAGCCCTGCCCCTGCAGGAGAGCCCCACTGGAGGGAGGGAAAGGGGAAACGGGAAAGGGAAAGAGAACGGAAGAAGCCACTGAGAGCTTTGGGGGCCGCCCTGCAGCTGCCCGGGCCGGGCGCGGTACCTGCGATGTCCCAGAGCTGGAGCCGCACGGTCTCGGCCTCGGACCATTGCACCACCTTCAGCGCGAAGTCCACTGCAGCCCCGGGAAAGAAAGGAACCGCGTCAGGGGCTGCTCCTCTGCGGCCTCTCCCGTTCCCCAGCACCGAGGGACCTGGAGCTGCTGGAGCCTGGCCAGAGGAGGCCCTGGAGCTGCTGCGAGGGCTGGAGCAGCTCTGCTCTGGAGCCAGGCTGGGAGAGCTGGGCTGGGGCAGCCTGGGGAGCAGAGGGCTCCTGAAGGGGAGAGCTGAGAGCAGCTCCAGGGCCTAAAGGGGCTGCAGGGAACCTGGAGAGGGGCTTGGGCCAAGGGCCTGTAGGGCCAGGCCAAGGGGAATGGCTTGAACCTGCCCGAGGGGATGGAGATGAGCCCCGGGGCAGGAGCTCCTCCCAGTGAACCGGACGAGCTGAGCTCAGGCTGAGGCTGGGGCCGTGCTCGGCCCGCGCTGCGCTGGGTGCTGAGGGCACAGCCCGGGCCCCGCGCACGGAACACCCGGCCCCGCCGGTCCCGCCGGTGCCGGTGCCGGTCCCGGTCCCGGTGCTCACCTCCCACCGTGCTCTTGTAGTGCCGGCTGAAGCTGTCGCTCGCGAGCCGCCGCACGAGCGAGGTCTTGCCCACGGCCGCGTCCCCGACCACGAGCACCTTGAACAGCCGGTCCCGAGGGCCCATCCCGCACCGGCACCGCCGCCGCCGTCACGTGGAGCCGGTCACGTGACGAACGGCAGCCTTAAAGCGGCGCTGTCGGAACCGGACACAGGAACTGTGGCCCCTGCACCCCAGGGACCCCTGCACCCCAACCCCAGGGGTCCACAGCCTGAACCCTGTTGGAAAAGGCCTTCAAGAGCATCAAGCTCCGTGCCCTCCTCTTTCCGATCCTATCCCTGTGCCCCCCTGGCTCTGGGCAGTGCTGAGCCCCTGTTCCGTGTGCGGGGCTGACCCACAGCAGCGAGGAGCAGGAGCCAGCGAGGGCCCTGCAAGGGGCAGGATTTGTGCTGGGAGGGAAAACGGCCCCAAACCTGCACCAGGGAGGATGGGGACCCTTCAACAGCCACGAATGGAGGGGCTCAGGGTGCCCCTAAAGGGCTGCAGCAGCCTTGGATCCCTCACACAGCACAGGGCAGACGCAAGGAGCCCCTGCAGCTCCCTGGCTCCCAGCAGGGGTAACCCCAGCAGAGCAGCTGCAGTCCTCAGACCCAAAGGCCTCACTCCCCTGTGGGCACACAGCGATGGGGGCTCTGGCACAGGGGACCCTTCCTCAGCATCCTCATGAACCCCTCTGCTCATGTGCTTTGGGTGCCAGGCACAGGAGGGGCATTTGTGAGGGACGAGGGCAACAGGAGATGCGCAGCACCCTCAGCCATGAGCTTGCACTGTGCTAGGAGGTGCCTGGGGAGTAAACCCAATCCCTTCCCTCCAGTATTTAACACGCTTATGAAGCGAAAGCAGCAGCTTTCCAACTCCAGGGCCAGGGGCGCTCCCTGCGTGACCCAGCTGAGCAGGAGCCTCACTGGAGCCTTGGTTCAGACATAGCCAAGATGAAATTGCACCTGGTGATTGTCTGGGTACGCCTGGGGGGTTCGGCCGTCCTAAAACTAGGTTTATTTTCTGTACAAACTTGGCTTGAAATAGAAACCACATAAAATTCCCATTGAAAATAATGAGAATCCAGTATCAAAGAGGAAGCCTCGAGAGAGACGAGGGCTGGGGGGAGGAAGCAAAGAGCAAGGGGGAAGGAAAAAGAAGGACAACAGAAGGAGAGGAGGAGGAGAGCTGGGAGAAGGGGGGGAATCAATCTCCCACATCAGAGTCCCGGTCACCAATGAGCCAGAGGACGTGAAAGCTGAGAGCAAGGAGCCCTGTTCCAATGAGGTCCCCCAGCGCGGTCAAGTATGGGATGGAGAAGTTGTCAGGATCGAGGTCCCTGCCCCACATCCAGTGCACCATCCAGTCAGCAATGTAGAGGAGAAGAAGAACCTGGGGGGCAGGAAGAAAAGAGCCACATCAGCCACAAATCCCGACCTCTGCAATCCCAGGAGTCATGGGGGCGGCTCAGAGACAGCCTCATCCCGAGGGATCACCCTGCTGGGTCCTGCCTCAGAGCTCAGCTCAGGCTCCCCTCGGGCAGGTTCAAGCCATTCCCCTTGGCCTGGCCCTACAGGCCCTTGGCCCAAGCCCCTCTCTCCAGGTTTCCTGCAGCCCCTTTAGGCACTGGAGCTGCTCTCAGGTCTCCCCTGCTCCTTCCCAGCCTCTGCTCTATCCCCCTTTAGCTTCACAGCACAGTCAAATTTAGGCTTAGAAGGGAGAACACTGGAACTCAAACATGAGAAAGTCTAGGTTTTGCCTCTCTGGTTTCAGCTCTAACCAGAAGAAGCTTAAAGAGATTTGGGCAAAGAGGGGACTCAGAAGCACAGGGAATATTTCATCCAGAAATAAAAGAGCAACTTCCCAGCAGCCAGAAGGGATGCTCCTCCCCACCAGTGCCCTGAGCCTCTACTGGGATCTGAAGACAGAAGAAACCTGCAGGAGATCCTCTCAAGTCTTAGCTCTGCCTCTGAGGGATGCTCTGAGTCACCTCATGCTGGCTTGGGCTGTTGTGAGGGGGCACTGGGACCAGGCACAGCTCCCGGGAGTGGAGCTGCCTTTAGGAGATGCCCCAACCAGGGCACCCTTCCTGCCCTTCAGCACGGGCTCCTGCAGGAGGCTGCTGGGTTCCTGCACTGTGGATGGGGCTGGATGAGCCACAGAAGGCACAGGGATCCCTGCTCATTCCACAGCCTGATTTCCTCGCCAGCAGGTTTAAACCTGCTAAAGTACCACAGAGGATAGATCACTTCTTGTGTGTTAAACACTGGTGTCAGCAGAAGGACTTCAAAGAGACAAAGGAGAGGTCCCAAACTTGCCAAGAATGGCAGGAAGGAAGAATTGTGTGTACAGGTATCACCAAAGCAGGATTTATTCAGCTGGATACCAGCTTCTCTGACAAATAGAGCCTACTTGGCACAGCTCTCCCTAGCATGTGGATCCCTTACCTGGGGCCAGGGTTTGTGGCTGTGCCTTCAGGACAGCAGCTACCACTGACGGACGTGGCAGTGTCCCCGAATTCCAGCTTACCTGGAGAAGTGCTGCGGTCATGTAGAAGACAATGAAGATGAGGGTGAGCGTCGTGTGTCCTCCTTGCATGGAGCTGATGGTGTAAAGGAAAACCAAGTGTCCAGGCACCACCAGGAGAAAAAGCACGCGAGCAGAGCGAGAATTCACATCTGCAAGGGAACAAAGGTGGGGTCAGGTTTGAGGCAGGCCTGAGCACAACCCTGCAGCCTCCCTGGGCTCTGGGCCACGAGGCAGCACAGCCATGGCCAAGCCCAGAGCAGGGACGTGCACATGGGCCCTCAGCCCCGCACTGCAGCTGGAGCGGGCAGAGCTCAGCAGTGCTCAGGGCAGAGCTGCCAGCACTTGGCTGGCCCTGTGCTGGAACGCGGGGCCTTTGCCAGCGAGCAGCTCCCTGGGGCAGCAGCTGCAGGGCCCGGCAGCCTCGAAGCAGGTTTCAGTGTCCTGGCCTCGCAGTGCTGAGGCAGGCAGGGCAGGGGCACCCAGCACGGCTCTGCCCCGGGCACGGCTCTGCCCCGGGCACGGCTCTGCCCCGGGCACGGCTCTGCCCCCGGCACGGCTCTGCCCCCGGCACGGCTCTGTCCCGGGCACGGCTTTGCTGAGCTCCGACCGTCTCCAGAGCACAGCTCAAGCCCTGTCCCTGAGCTGAGACCTGAGGAGGCTCCAGGCACCACTGNGCACGGCTCTGCCCCGGGCACGGCTCTGCCCCGGGCACGGCTCTGCCCCGGGCACGGCTCTGCCCCGGGCACGGCTCTGCCCCGGGCACGGCTCTGCTGAGCTCCGACCGTCTCCAGAGCACAGCTCAAGCCCTGTCCCTGAGCTGAGACCTGAGGAGGCTCCAGGCACCACTGCCCAGGGCACTGCCCCAGCACCCGCAGGAGGCTCAGCTAGAAGCGAAGCCATTCCAGGTACCTGAGCTGAAGAAGGTGGTGCAGGGGCTGGGGCACCTGCGAGGGGCTGTGTCTGGGCTCTCTCCAGGCACCCCACTCATGTGCAGGTAAGTGGAGATGCGGCTCGCTTGCACGGCCACCAGGTTGCCACCCACACCTGCAGAGAGGAGAGAGCAGTCAGAGCATGTCCCAGCCACGGCCAGGAGCCATCGTGTCCAGCCTGGACCTGCCGGGTGCTGGCATCACAGAGCCCAGTCTGCTGTAGACCTGGAGTCCACCTCTGCAGGAGTGAAGAGCTGGGACAAAGGATGCTGTTCCACAGCTTCCCCTTCGGCCCCTTCATAACACAGGTGAATTCTAGCACTGCAGCTTTCATTGCAAGAAAGGAGGTGAAGCCAAAGGAGGGGTCAGGCGCCCAAACAGACACAGGAAGTTTAAAGTTACCATTCTTTGTAGGAAGCTGTGGAAGCCCAGGATGCACTGGCTCAGAACGAACCCATTTCTTGCGATAGGCAATGGAATAAAGGAGTTTCCCCCGTTCTTTATGCAGAAGGGAGGTGAAAAGCAATTGGATTTCCTGGCTCTGAGTTGCAAATACAAATCTTTGCGTCCCCAGGTGCCCCAAGGCACAAACTTGGGGGGCGGGGGGCTTCCAGCAGCCAGGGGGAACCAGGAAATGAGGAGTTTGGGTTGGGAATGCCCTGCAGGCCACAGCCTCCCAGGGGAAGGGCTGGCACCAAGGGAGCCCGGCGGCTGCAGAGCTCCAGCCAAGCCCCATGGCGCTGGCCAGAGTGTCCTGAGTGTGCCTGAAATCAGGAGCACGGGAGAATCCCAGCATTTGCCAGGCTTGGCAGAGGCGGCGTGGGCAGAGCTCACCGTTGATGACGGGGGTGAAGACAGCCATGCCAGCAAAGTTCGGATCCGAGACCGTCCTGTCCAGAATCAAACCCCCAACGCTGCAGAGGGAAGGGTGAAGGGCTCAGTGTGGGAGCTCAGTGGGAATCTCCCACCTGAGGCACAGAGGGCTCAGCGCATGCACCCAGGGGTGAGACCTGAACCCATCACATGCACGTGCGGTGGTGGCTGTTGCACAGGGCTGGAGGGGTCAGTATTTGATGAGAGAAGCCAGTTTGAGCAGGATCTTCTCTCACTGCTGCCATTCCCCAATGGGCAGCCCACTGCAGGGCACTCACCAAAAGCAATCCTGCCCGTCAGAGGGCAGAGGGAGCTCTTGTGCTAAACAGGATCCCTGCTTACTCCCTGGCCATGCCCTGTGCAGCCACCGGGAGGCTGCTACGGGCCTGGATTGCCAGGAATCCCTACCTGCTGATGGCCATGGCAATGATGACAGGCTCCCAGCCAGAGTACAGCACCTCCCGGGTGGCTGCATTCCTCTTGGCGATGATGATCCAGATGGGCAGCAGGGCGATGAAGAAGGCGCATACCAAAGGATTCACGTAGGCTTTGCTCTCTGAGGGGGAAACAAACAGAGGCAACGCATCAAGGGCGCATCCTGCTGCAGCGAGGCACGGCGCTGAGCTCCCCACACCTGCCGCCAGCCAGGGGCTCCAGTGAGGGCTGGCAAACCGGACCCCAGCTCTGCAGGACGTGGCCTTTCCTTCTCCTGCTGCCCTCCCAAGTGAGAGCTCAGCCTCACTCCTGGGCAAGCCCTCCCAGGGCTGCTTCACCTCCGGCTGAACCTGGCTGAGTCACATCCCTTGGCCAGTGCCAGGGAAGGAAGGTGGAGGGGAGGGAGGAGGAAGTCTGGAGCCTGCAGCTGCAGCTCGGCACTGAGGAGCCCCAGCTGGCGCTCACAGGGCAGAGGGCAGGATCCAAAGCTGCCTTCTCCCTTGCTTTAGCCACAGTCAAGACCCTGGTGCTTGGAAGGGGACAACCTCTCCCTTACCCACTTCACCTGGCGAGCAGGAAGCGTGCAGAGCGCTGCCAGGACTGCCTGCAGCTAAAAGGCTACTGCTAAAAGGCTCTTTCCTCCCCTTTCCAGCCCTGACTGGGTCTCACCGACTGAGGTAGCTTCCAGAACCCCAAGAACAGAAAGGATAACGGAGAAGGGTGAAATGAGGGGCAGATGCAGAAGCGCGTGGAAGCACCATGGAGAGACAAAGGACATCACTTGCTCCTCACCCAGCTCCTTGTACAAGCCCCAGCTGATCCCTGAAAGCAGGGCCAGGGTGATGAGATCCCCGAGGCTGGCAGCAATCGGTGTGGCGACGTTATCAGGATTGATCCCCATCTTCCTGGATCCGATGATGACCCCAATCATAATCATGCCTGCAGCCAAAGAGAGGGAGGGAACGGGGTGAGGCCAAGCGGAACCCAGCATTTCAGGAAGAGGTTTGTTGGGGTGTGCAGGGTCTGTCTCTCACCCAGAACAAGGGAAGCAATGAAAGCAGTAGCCACGCTGCTGGCACACAGCAGGACAGCATGGTCAATGCTGAAGTGCCCATCTGGGATCCAGCCGAACACCACGGCTGCGATGGAGGCCAGGAAGCCAACCACCGTGGCCTGGACCTGCAAATGAAACCCAGGCACTCACTGAGAGGAGTGGAGAGCAGAATGGTGCTGGGCTGAAGGAAACACCACCCATGGCACCATTACATGTGGGTTAACAGGGATCTAACCTACAGGGCAAACTGCCCTGGTAGGTGGCTGTGGGACAAAAAAGTGCCATTTCCCTCCCCATCAGAGGTGCAATGGTGACAGTCAATAGCAAACTCCAGGCATTGAAACTGGGCCTGCACCAGCTGCCCATATTTCCACTTTGTTCTCCTTTTCCTTACCTGAATCAGAGCCATGTTCCCTGTTATCATCTTCCAGAGCTCTTTGGGTGTATCCATTTGGCCAATATTAGCCTGCGAGAGGACATCAAGCATCAGTAAAGGCTGACACCGTTTAGCACTTGTGACCAGTCAGATTCCTGCCTCTCAGCTTGTGCCAGGAGCAGTAAGGAACAAGGACCTCGCATCCGCAGCTCCTAGGGGAGAGCAGTGCCCTAGAGATGGGCTCCGTGTGTCCTGCACTTGCAGCCCAGCCTGTGAACATCACTGGGGCTGTGCACCCTGGGTAAGGACAGGGCCTCTCCCAGGCTACTGTGGGCTCCTCAGCACCAAACCCATTTCCAGTTTCAGCACCAGCATCTTCTTCCCAGCTGCAGGAAGGGGCTGATGCTCCCCAGAAGCGGAACCAGAGCCGCTATAGAAGGAGGGAGCGTGAAGGGGAACCGACCTCAACAGCACGTCTGCCGAGCAACCTTGCAAAGGCAACAAGCTCCACTTTGTCCGGGGCAGTCAGGCACTGCTGCCGGTTTACTGCCTGCATCCACTCCTCTGCGTGGGGATGAGGCCAAGCCTGGCCCGGGCCCAGCTGGGCCACGCTGCCCCTGGGGTCACTCAGGCAGGAGGAGGGAGGGGTGCAGGGACCCCGCTCTGGCTGCGAGCCCCAGCTCCAGGCAGAGCAGCAGCACCAGGGCAGAGGGAGCTGGCACAAGGGCTCCCGTGCAGGTAAACAAGGGCAGTGCCAACGTGGAGACCGGGAGCAGCCCTGGCACAGGCCTCACCTGGCACCGCTGCAGCCACAGGAGAGGCTCCGAGTAGCCACAAGCTGCTTTGGCTCCTTGGTGGGTGATGCATGAGGCTGGTGATGGCAGAGCACAAGGGTTCTGCTCTTCCCTAGCCCCTTCTAGGGCTTTATGGTGGGAAGAATGGGTAAGCTCACATCTAATCTGGATTATTAGAAGCTGAACATGATGAGGAAACAAGGGAGAAGCTCGGTTGTGAACTCGTCTTCCTGCCCTCCTCACTGCACGCTCTTGAGGTGCCAGTGCTTCTCAACCAGCACTGGGATGTACCCATCTCTGTAGGGAATTATCCTGCTCAGTTTAGTGGGAAGGAGAAAGGAATTGAGGGAAAACTATCAAAATATTGACTGAAGTAGCCCTGAGCACATCCAGCACAGGAATTTGAGCTCCATGTGAAGCCTGACCTTAAAATTCCAGTCCCATTGCAATTAGGTTGGGATTAACATACCCCAGCTGTAGTCACTGGCAACAGGACCATAATCCTTTAACTAATGGGAGAGTTTTGATCCTTAATTGTGAAGGAATTTCTGAGGTACTTTAATGCAGCACTAATGAGAAAGCCACAGGCTGAGAGCACCTGGGGCTGCTTCCCTGTGGCGGGAGCACGAGGCTCACACTGTGAAGGCCCAGAAGGGCTCCCCATGCTGAGGGCAGAACAGGGCAAAGGAAGAACAGGAAGGACCCCACCATAGAGCCCCAGCCTGGCTTGGGCTGAAGGGACCATAGAGTCCATCCAGCTCCAACCCCTGCCCCGGGCAGGGACCCCTTCCATAGAGCAGCTTGCTCCAAGCCCCTGTGTCCAACCTGGCCTTGAGCACTGCCAGGGATGGGGCAGCCACAGAGCGCAGCAGAGGGGCAGGATCCCCTCCCTGAGCTGTTGGGGGGGCTCTGGGCTCAAGCACACACTGAAGCTGGGTCATGGGGAGCTCTCATCACCCCACACCCCCATGCATTGATGCAAGGTAAGGGGTGTGTGTAGAGGCAGCACAACCAGGGCAGAGCAAGGCAGAGGACACAGCCTGGGTGCTGGCCCATGGGGCTAATGCCACCCCTCAGCCATCAGCCCAGGGGCAGGAGGAGGCAGCAGCCGGATCGGTGCTCTCTGTGCCCGTTGCCTCATGGCCCTGCTGCAGAGCACAGAGTTTCACATCCCTGGGCCTTTCTGTCCAGGCTCAGGTCCCTGCCAATCCTGCTCCTTGCCAGCCCCATAGGGAAGAGCACGGAGCAGGGCCTTCATCCCAGGAGAGCCAAGCAGCCCCACAGCTCAGCCCCTGCTCAGCAAGGGCACGCTGGCCATGAGGGAGAGCAGCGTGTGTGGGACAGCACGAGCCCGAACAACACAGAGGGCATCAAACAAAGGGGTTTGTTTCCCAGGACAAAGCTCAGGCTCTGTCCCTGCAAGCCCTGGCACCGGAGCACAGCACGAAGCCTCCCAGCAGCTCTGCTCTGCCCAGCAGCACCTGGGGAGAGGAGACCAGCACCAAGGGGATGCAGCCACGGCCCAGCTCCTGCCTGTGCTGGCATCCCCAGTACCCTGCTCCCACATGGAATGAGGGCTCAATCAAGGAGGTGCCCCCCTCACTGGGCAGCAAGGGCAAGCCAAGGGAAATGCTGCTCACACCCCTGCTGCCCAGGCCTGCAGGGACAGCCTCAGACTCTACAGAACATGATGCTCATGTGCCACTGGTTCAGTGGAGAAGAGCAGCATCCCACAGTGTAGACACAGACCAGTGTCAGAGCCTGCATGAGCAGCTCAAAACATTGGCTCTGCTGCCATCAAGGAATGCACCTCAAGAAGAGGCAACAAGGAACTCCTGAGGAGCAGAATCACTGCTGGCATCTCCCCATTGCTCAAGCTGAAAGAACAAGAGAGGACCCAGGAGAGCAGGCACAGAGGCCTTTGACAACACTCTCCTGTGCTTTCTCCTGCAGCAGCCAGTAAGGGGAATGCTGAGGGCTGGGATCTAACCTAAGCTACCCTTGCTGCTGCCACCCAGGCACACACCATCCCTACACCTCAGTGCGCTTCCTGGGTAGTGCTCTCAAGCCAAGGACATCACCTCCTCCGCACCAGGCTGCCTGCTGCAAGGGCAGCCCACAGCACAGAGACAGAGCCTGGCAGCAGCAGCAATACCTTGCAGATGCCAGGCTCAAGGCTAAACGTGCTCCCACCATGGGGCAGTCACTGGCTGCCATGCTCCAGCAGAAGGTGGTTTGCAGAAGGCAGAGTGCTATTGTCCCTGATAGCAGAGGATGGCAAGCTCAGCTCAGCTCAGCTCCACAGCCAGGCTGCTGTGCTACAGAGGCATTTAAACACAAAGCACTCCATTTTCAGCTGGACTAAGCCCGTACTCTGAGCAGTAACAGCGCCTGCCCCTTCTCTCACAGGGAGCTCACTGTTCCCCAGGAATCAGACTGGGTTCTAGCAAGAGCAATTCCCAGCCGTGCCTCTCCATCACCCTCAAGAGGCTGCCAGTCCCCCTGCTCGCTCTCACTGCAAGGTCCCTGCTGCTCCAGCCCTGGCTGTGCAAGCCCCTGCAGCTCCTCAGCCCTCTTGATCCTGGCTGCCTGCAGCCTGCTCCGATGACATCCCTGCACCCAGCGAACTCCCGAGGAAAACTGGATCCAAGCCAGTTTGGAACAGCTCAATCTGCCAAAGGGGGCTCACGCACCGAGCTTCCAGGCCCAGGAGCAGCCAGGCCAAGGAAGGGAACTGCCAGCAAAGCTGAAGGACCATTAAACCTTCAAATCGCATCGGTCCGGCGGAATGAAGGCACCTTCCCAGCGTGCTGAACTGCGGTCACTGACAGAGATGGGTCTGCCCAGCCACCACACACAGAGGCATTCCCAGCCCTTCCCAAGCGCGTATCCCGCTCCCTCCTTCCTGGATACTCACAGCTGTGGACAGGCGAGACGCCAGAGTCATCTCCAGGTTCCCCTTCAGGCCCAGCAATGCAGGTACCAAGATAAAGACCTCAGTCACGTATTTGAAGACATCCCAGTGCTGCAAGAGTGGAACAAAGGCCAGTAAATAACCACAGCCTGGCTGGGACCTTACAGCTCCTCCAGCTCCAGGGACCCCTTCCATTGGAGCAGCTTGCTCCAAGGCCCAGCGTCCAACCTGGCCTTGCGCACTGCCAGGGATGGGGCAGGATTCCTGGCTGCTGGAATCCTTTCCTTTGGACCGTGTGTCACTGACCCCCAGCCCATGCATGGCTCTGAGCACACCACCCGGCTCCTCAGCCTGGGTTCTGCAGTGGTTTCCTGTGTTTGTGCAGCAGTGGCCACACGTTCCTGAGCCCAGACCCAGGATCTCAGCTTTCCACTTCCAGTTCAACTCCCCCAGATGAATCACTGCAAGATGTGACACAAACAGAAGCCACAACAGGGAAGGATGAAGAG
This sequence comes from Agapornis roseicollis, assembly GCA_002631895.1. NCBI lineage: Eukaryota > Metazoa > Chordata > Aves > Psittaciformes > Psittacidae > Agapornis > Agapornis roseicollis. The sequence goes on along the minus strand of NDXB01000432.1, from coordinate 91,813 downwards.
ATCTGGCCCAATACTTGCAGCCGGTGGCAGAAGCGAGTGCTGAAGCTTGCCCAGCCTCTGCAGGGAGCCATCCCCTACAAACACCCTTTGGAGCAATTACCTCTGCTCTGATCCTGCCAGCTCCCAAACCCTGCTCAGCCTCCCTCGCCTGCACCTACATTACTCATAGGATCATTTGGGTTGGGAAGGACCCCAAGATCATCCAGTTCCAGCCCCCTGCCATGGGCAGGACGCCTCGCCCTCCACCAGGTACCCACTGACCCCTCTGGCTCTGCAGAGGGAAAGAGAAGAGGAAATGTGGATTTGAGCTCAGGACACTGAGCTCCCTTGGGCACGAGGCAGAAGAGGCAGCCATGGGTGGTTAGGGAAGAGGGAAGGGTAATTGCAGGGTGAGCAGTCTCCCAGGAGAGCACAAGGCCACACCACTGCATTGACCCCCCCAGCCACACAAACCTCCCTGTCCCATTCCTTGCGGGCCAGAACGCCTTGCAAGAGGGCCCCGCATCCAAAACAACTCCTGCTTCCCACGTAGCCCGAGTGCCAAAGGGCACTGAGCACAGCGGGAATGGGGCTCCCAGCAGCACAGAGCACGCTCCCAGCTCCTGCTCCCGGTGCAGGGCTCCATCTCCCTCCTTGGCAGTGCCACGCACCAGGACACGGAGCCAACAGGACACGTATTCCCAGAACCCCATTGGCCAACACCTTCCAGCAAACACAAGTCCCAGCTGCGGGAAGGACTGGCCTTATCTGTGTTTGGTTTTCCAGCCTCCGGGCCTCCTGCCTTCACCACCCAGCCAACCAACTCCTGCCAGCTCCTGGGCAACGCCACAGCCAAGCTGCACTCTGTGACCACAGGAAAACGCTTCATGGGGATGAACTGGGATCACTCCTCAATGGGGAAAAAACTGGGTGTCAGTCCCTGGAAACGTCCTGAACGTCTCCGACAGCCTGGGGAGACGCTGACCATGGCCGGCTCCCAGGGCAAGGCTGGAAGCTGCTCACGTGTGTCACAGAACCCCAGCCTGGTTTGGGATGAAGGGACCTTAAAGCTCCTCCAGTTCCACCCCCTGCCTTCCACAGGGCAGCTTGCTCCAAGCCCCTCCAGGCACAGCCACAAGGCTGCGTGCTCGAGGACAAGGCTCCTGAGGGCTCCTGGTCCCCTCTCTGCTGTGCGGTGATGGGCATGTCAGGAAACCACGGTGGGTCCTGGATCCAGCCCCTGAGCTTTGGAGACCCCCCCATTCTGTCCCAGGCAGGGGACATCGGAGTTCAGGCAGGAGGGAGAATCCGCCTGGAATACTCCAACACAGCGGCACTCCAGGCTGTGCTTCCTTTCAGGTCACATCTAGGCAGGGGAGCTGGGCTCTCCTCAGCCTGGTTTTAGGCATTCTGATTCTTTGGCTGCTCTTGCACCCACGATCCCTTTGCCACAACTTCCCTATGCAGTAGCTAGAACTCCAGGAGGAAGCAACACGCTCCCGCTTCCCAGCAGGACGGGCCAGGAGTCACCAGCATCCCTAGGAAAGGAACATGGGCATTCGGGAGTCACCAGCATCCCTAGGAAAGGAACATGGGCATTAGTCAGCCCACGGGCTGGCTGTGAATGATCCTTTACAGGAGGCTGTGCTGGAAGCTGCTGCTGCGGGAACTCCCTGCGTAAGGCACGGGTGTTCCTGAAGTCAGGAATAAACCCCACCTTTGGGGAGGGAACACAAGGAGATGTGTGCAGGCCTCAGCAGCCCCGTGGGCTCTGCCAGCCCTCTTAACCTAGGCTGCTCCATAACAAGGGTCTGCAGGCGCTCAGCAGGGCTTGAGCCTGCGGACAGCAAAGCCCTGCAGGGATGTGCTCCCACACTGCGGCTCCAAGGGACACCAAAGCCCGCCTGTGCGGGAACACCACACAGGGAAAGAGAAGAGGAAATGTGGATTTGAGCTCAGGACACTGAGCTCTTCAATCCTTTTCTTCCTCCCTGTATCCCTCTGGTTTCTGTATCCCAGCCCCTCTGGGAAGCACAGAGAGAAGCTGCTCTGAAGGGTGAGGAGGGAAGATAACAGCACACGGGAGCCCCAGGGTGAGAACCACAGGGAGAGGGGCTTCGTGTCCTGCACCTCCCTCCTGCCCTCTGGGCCAGGGAGCAGAGCGACCATTGCCACTACAGGCTCTGGGAGCAACCAACCCCAGAGGGTGCTTTCAGCTTCCTCCACCTCGCTGCTTTCAGAGGCCCTGCACCTGCACCCTGCTGTCTCCTGGTAGCAGATGCCTCTCCCAGCTGTCATTTGGGCTTCCAAGAGTCAGGAATGTGGTTTCACTCAGCTGATAGAGGGGGTAATGACTCACAGCAGCTCGAGGGGAGGGGATGGTGCAGGTTGGAGCTGTGGCTGCTTCCCAAGCAGCCTTACTGCAAGAGGTGCAGCTCCAGAGGGATGCTGACACCAGGAGCAGCCTCCACCTGGAATACTGTCCATCCCATGCAAAGCACCTGCAGGCAGCAGGCAAGGCTGGAGCACAAGCAGGGCTCTGCTGGGAGAGGGGACTGTGCCAAGAGTCCTGCACTGCACACACAGGAGCAGTCACCTGGCCCAAAGGCAGCAGAGGCAAATCCCTAGGGACACATCAGTGGGACAGCATGGTCAAAGGGGCTGCTGTGTTCCCAGAGGGGAGCCCATTACTGCTGCCTGACTAGTCTGTGTAGCCAAAACAGTGGAACCCGAGTGGATGGAGCCCTCCATCCATCACTCACCACAGCTGCATCCAACCCAACGGGGCTCCAGCCACCCTGGTGCACCAGCAGCCCACTCCACATGCACCCTCCTTTGACCCAAGGCTTTGGATCTCCAGAAGCCAGTTCCAAATCAGCTCCCCAGGCAAGCAGGCAGGGAGCACACGCTTCCCTTTCCCACCCTATGGCACTTAAACACCCCATTTAGCACCAGGGCTAACGGGAGCTGGCAGGACACACTGAGCTGCTGTGGGACAGAGGAATGATGAGAACACAGCAGCATCCCACCCTGCCCACCTCCTCCTCAGCACAAAGGCTGCTCCTTTGCCAGGAAGGGCTTTAGGCTGGGTTCAGATCCCTGGCTCTGGGACCCTGCCAGAGGCACGATGAGTTTACAGGCAGCCTGCTCTGTTGCAGCAGACTGTTCTGGTAAACCTCTCCAGCCTTTCCTGCTGTGAGTCACTCCACGGGTTGCATCCACAGCAGCCCCAAGGATGACCACTGGGCACAGGCACGCAGGGAAACAGCCATCAGGGAAAAGCCAGCAAGAGCAGCGCCTGCCTGGCCAAGCAGGGATGCAAACCTGCGGGCAGAGGAGCTGGACTCTGCCCACACAGGGGCTTTTACCCCCCTGCAGCAAGCAGAGGAGCTTCCAGCAGAGCAGTTTGGGTTGGCCACAGCTCCAAAATGGCTGCCTCCTCCACCCAAATCATCTCCTTACCCTCCTCTGCTGTGAGCATTAAACCAGCCCCAGGGCACAGGAGAGGGGATGGAGCAGCTTTCCACATGGGTGGAAAGCACACCCTCCCCTCGCCCCAGGCATCGCCAGGGTCCCCACTGGGCCAACCAGCATCCAAGGGAACAGATCCCTCCCAGCTGCTATCTGCTGAACTAGCCATGCCATTCCAGTCTCTCCTGGCTTGGGATTAAGCCATGGTCTACAGAGACAGGGTGCAGAGCCCAGGGCCGTGCCAGGGAAAGAGCAATCCTACCTGCACAATGTCCAGCACCATTCCAGCAGCAACTGTCCCAAAGCCTGCCAGGAGGAAGGGAAAGAGAACTTGCAGCCCGATGGAAAAGGAGGTCTCCTTGAGGGGAGAGGCTGGCTCAGGGCCTCGGTCCGTGCTGGTGTCATCACTTTCATTGCTCTGGCTGCCGTTTTCCAGCAGGGCATCTTCCTCCCGCACCCCTTTCGCATTGGCGCGGGACTCCAGCACCACCACTTCCACCCCAGCTCCGTCAGGTCCCAGGAAGTCCGAGGGCTCCACCAGCTGCCCTCGCTCCGGACTGGCGAGGCAGTCCACGGGCACGATGGGCAGCACAGCCCCGTTGGCCTGGTGGGTCTCCTTCTGCTCTGGCTTGGAAGACATGCTGCAGAGAGGCTATCCTGACCCTTGCCTTGGTGGGCCTACAGCCAGCAGCTATTCCAGAGGAGATCTTCTGCCAGGAGCTTACACAAACGGCCTTCCCGGCATCTAGAGGCAACCTCCCCTATCCCTGCTTGCCTGCTTTGGAGTGCAGAGACTGCTCCTGCAGCAGAGATCCCCATCAAGCAACGTCCAGGAATGGGGGACACCAAGCACACGGAGGGAACACTGCAGGAACTGGGAATTACAGCAGACTCACTCCGATTCTCCTCCTCCTCCCCAGCACTGTGTGGTGCAGCAGCCACCGAGCCAGGATCCAAGCTCTTCTGCCTTGGGATATGACACTTTACTGCATCTTTCTCCAGATGCCTCTTCCAGCAGCACAACTGCTGTGATGGGTACGCAAGGCAGAGAGAAAAACAGATGAAGGCCACTGAATAAGCTCAGAGGGATGAGGAAGCAGAGAGCAGACACGAGGGGCTGGGTTTCTGAGATGATACAACTGAGAAGAGCTCTTCTTGCTACCAGGGCTTTGGTACCTGCTCCAGGGGCACTGCAGAACTGGAGTCTGAAGGCTCGAGGGGCTTGCTTCAGCCTGTCCTGTGCTGTCTGCCAAACACACAGCAACACCGACACGCTCCGACTGCCACCGCCGGCCTCTTCCAGGAGGATTTCTCACCTCACAGAACGAGTGAGGGCTCTTATTTAAAGTAACAGCAGGCTCCCGGTTCAGGTTACTCAGGGCGCTGAGCAGGCTGCAGGGTGGGAGCTGGCATCGGAACGGCCTCCGGCTTCAGGGCGCTCTCCGAGAGCTCCTCCTTCACCTGAAACGCACGGTTGGAGCACAGATACCCTGTTGGCTCTCGGCATTCACAGCTCATTCACCCCATCGCATCCTGCTCCAGCACACACTGAGGGCACAACCGCCGCCCGCGCAGTCCCAGACCTCCCCCTGCAGCCCCTCGAGTGCTCCTGGGGCTGTGTAAGGGGTGCGGGGCAGACCCGCTCTCTCTGCTCCCCGCGCCCCGAGGCCAACACGCGGCGGTACCCGCACACCGCGCCCGGAGGCCAAACCCCGCCGGGCGCCCCGGGGAACGGAGCCCAGCGCGGAGCCGGGCCTGCAGGAGAAGCGCGGCCCCGAGGCTGCCCCGGGGGCCGCAGAACCGCGCTCCCCAAGCAGCGCCGCTATAGCGGCCCCGGGGATGCGCTGCGCTGCCCCGACCCGAGCGAGCCCCCGCCGCCGCCCCCCTCCTTGCGGCCGGCGCTGCCGCAGCCCCCGCTGCGGTCCCGGTCCCCCCCGGTGCCGCCGTGCCCCGGTTCTCACCTCCGCAGGGTCCCGCTGCCCGCCGCGCTCTGCCCCGGCCCGGGCCGGGCTGCCCCGCACCGCAGCGCACCGCCCTGACATCACCGCCCGCCAATCGTAGCCCTGCCCAGCGCGCCGCGCGGCGCGCCCATTGGCCGGCTGAGCGTGGCGTCACTCCTTGCCCCGCCCCACCGTGAGCGATAAGACCCCGCCCCTTCGCAGCGCGCGTCACGTGGCGCTGGGCGCCCATGGCGGCGCGGGGCGCTCGGCTCCGGGGTGATGCCGGAGCGGGGATCCCGGCTCAGGGCGCTCCCATCCCGGGCGGTTCGGTCCCTCCACAGACGAGGCTGTTCCAGCCTCAGCCAGGCCGGCTTGGAACGGCCACGGAACGGACACAGCTTTGGGACCTCATCTGTCAGCCCGGGACCATGGCAGCTGCCTCAAGAGACGGGCTCCAACCCATGGGGCAGTCTCAGAGGAGCCGGCTCAAAGGGTTCTCTGAGACGGTTCGGCCAGGAAAACTGGGAATGCTGTCACATCTTGCACCAAACCGACCCACAACAAACACGTACGTAAACAGCAACACCTTCTGCTACAGAGATCGAATCGCTGACTCGGAACTCTCAATTCCTGAATGAAACCAGCTCTTCTGATTCATGTTTTCCTCTTATTTCCCCCCCTTGGTTTTTTGCCTTGTTGCCCAAGTGGAACTTGTGACCAGTTCTGGTTTTTCCTTCCTGCCTTTCCTTTCCTCTCCTCCCAGGAAACGCTCACCAGCAAGCGATTACCCAGAGCCATGACGTGTCCCCAGCCTTGGAGGCAGGTCATGAATGAGGAACCGGCACATCTGTGAGGGGAAGAGGCCTGGAATCCTCCCCTCCCCACCCCAGACACTGACTCAAGTGTGACCGGAGCTGGTGACTTCAGTTCTTAAAACAGCCCCAGCTCCTCTGGGCCATCACCCTCTGCCAGCGCCTCAGCACCCTCACAGGGAACAGCTTCTGCCTCAGATCCCATCTCAGGCTCCCCTGGGGCAGGTTCAAGCCATTCCCCTTGGCCTGGCCCTACAGGCCCTTGTCAAAGCCTCTCCAGGTTCCCTGCAGCCCCTTTAGGCACTGGAGCTGCTCTCAGGTCTCCCCTTAAGGAGCCTTCAACATGAACTCTGTGGCACTCACCACAAACCTGGTCTGTCAGGCTCTCCTCCTGCCTCGGAAAAGCCGTATCTCCCCCAGGGTGACTGCTCTCCCCCCACCTCCCTAAAACCATGGTGCACCAGAACATGACCCTGTTGATGACAGAGGGCCCAGCTGCACGCTCAGGAAGTGGCTGCGCAGAGACAAAAGCTGCCTGAGACAAGGAAACAGAAATAGATAAAATCCCCCCAGAGATCAGAAAGGCAGAGGATGAAAGGGCAGGAAATGGGTTTCCACTTGCAGGGCAGCAGGTACCAAGGGCAACAAAAGGCTTGGAAAGGGAAGAGTTTACCACTGCACCCCATGCCCATGTGTTCCACACCTGACTCTGGCACTCCCAAACTGCCCAAGCACTCAACACCAACCGAAGGGACCACAATGGCGAGAGGAGGATTCTCCCCTTTCCACACAAGAGTCCAACAAAGTCCATTGATTTGGCCACAGTCACTCAAACAACCCAGCTCTGACAGTGGTCACAGCGGTCCCTTTGCTATGCTGAGCTCCACTGCTGTGTGTCACCCATCTAATGCTGGTCAGGATGGAGCCCAAGCTCTCTCCAACCAAGGATGCTGAAGAAACTGGTTCTTAGTTACTTGTACCCAGGAATCTCAACAGGCAAACTCAAGGACTGAACAGGCTGTGGATAATGACTTATCCCCACAGAGGTCAGCCCAGGGCAAACACAGCTCACGAGGGCAGGAACAACGTCAGAACCTGACCCTAATCTGGTCCTGCCATGGGGAGCACGGAAGTTTTGTTTTACCAGCTTGGAAGCAAACCATCCCATCACCATCCTTTTTCCAAGATCCAGATGACCACCGCTCCCAATCCATGTGTGCCCCACGTGCTGTGCCTGCTGTGACAAACACAGGTCAAGCTCAGGCAGGTCCATCCCGAGGGCTTTCTGCCACGTGAGATGCATGTGGCAGGGAGGAGGTGGAAGGTCTTTGCTTCCTGCATTCCACAAGGCAGCAGCTGCTGCCCCAGTGATAGCACGGCCCCCAAAATCCCTCTTCTGATCATCATAGAGTCATGGAATGATCTGGCCTGGAAGGGACCTAAAGCTCATCCAGTTCCAACCCCCTGCCACGAGCAGGGACACCCTCCACTAGAGCAGGTCGCCTCAAGCCCTGTCCAAGCTGGCCTTGATGTCTATATACAACTAGGAGGAGTTCATACCCCTTAGTCTGGCCACTGGACCAGTTCCTGGTGGTAGTTCACTGCTGCCTTTCTCTAATCACCTTTGCCATACAAAACAGGAGAGCAACCTGTTGTAGCTGTGGTAACTGGGCAGAGAGTGCGTGGAGAGCCTCAGCACTGACCCAGCACAGTGCCTGAGCAGAGTGTTCCTGCCATGAACAAGGAACTGGTAACTTGGTGGAATAGCAGAGCTACAGCCAGGCCCTGCCATTTGGTTGCCTTCCTAGTGCAAGAGCAGGCTGAGTGCCCGAGTGACGTGAGGGTTTACAGAGCTACAATAAAACATACAATGGTGTTGGATTAGAAAGAGGAATTCAAAGCTGAGTGAGAAGCACCCTGGGATGTGCTGTATGACTTGCATGTTGTGTCTCATACCCCACTGCCCAGGCTGTGACCCACTCTGTCACTGTACATCCATCGGTGACAGAGCATTTGCCCTTTGTCCCTACCCCCTGCATAACCATCCTTCCATGCAGTCATTTTCCTTCCTGCTGAGAACTGACTGCAGCTTCCTCTGGGGCCCAGCTCCACAGCTCTGGAATCAGCACAGGGATCCCTCCTGAGCCGAGCAGGTCACTCCCTTCCCCACCATGCTGAGCTCTTGATCTCGGCCGCCCTGGGAAGCTGTGGAACAGGAAAGCAGAGGCGAGCCCCTGCACAGCAAAGCTCTCTCTCACACACACACACACACAGAGCCCTCTGCATGCCCCAGCCCTGCTATGGGCACTGGGAGATGCTGCAGGCAACTGCCAGTGCAGCACTGGAGACCTCACAGGTCAGAGCAGTGCGGTTCCGTTAAAGAGTTATTGCAAGAGCCTGAATTTGGGGACTAAAAGGACAAGTTCCAGAGCTGCTGGAGCTCTGTGAGGAGCTGCAGAGGACTTCAGGCATTGCAAGAACCCTTGAGGGTTTAACCTGGCAGCAGCAGGCAGCAGTGAAGAACACTGAAGGTCAGGCCAAGCAATAGGTGAGGGCTGCTGTTCTGTGATGGCAAAGGATGCTATGGCTGAGCCACCTCAAGGTTCCTCAGTGGGTGCCTTGCTCTCCAGCGCTCACAGCTCTAGGGCTCAGTGGTGGGCTGAGCACAGTGCAGAAGCTTTCCCAGCACTTGCTTGAGAAAACGGATCTCACCAGCTCCCTCAAACACCAGGAATATGGCAAAGGAGCCAAGAACGCAAATCAAACGCAAGGCTGGAGGAAACAAGCCTGTAAACACCTTGTTCCTGTATTCTCCTCCAGCTCTGTGCCTGAGCTCGCCACGGTCACTCGGAGCTGAAAATAACCCAAGCCCTTTGAAACAGAAGCCAGCGACGGAGCTTTCTTTAGAAAATGCAGGTGTGGAACGTGACCTTTTCTGCAGGGCGCAGCAGCCTCATGACCCCAGATCAGCTGCTCTGCTCCCCAGCAGCCTGCTCTGGCTGGACAAGGACCGATGGGATACTTTGAGTAACTGCTGTCAGGAGAATGGCAGCTTTGGAGAGCAGGCTCCAGGCAGGGAAGGAAAGGAAGTTGCTGTGGTTGTAACACAGGAACATGTTGCACGAATACCAACAGCACTCAGCTCCCCGTTAGGGTTTTGATAGTTTTCAGGTAGTGAAGCTCTGTTGACCATCTGCTCGGTGCAGAGGCACTGCACGATGCCAGCGCAGGCTCTGCAGCAAGCTGCATTAGCAAAACCTCACGGCACACATTTGCACAGGACCTACCAACCCAAGCCTGCTTTCCCGGGGCTGTTTGCCCTTCGCTCTCCCTTCAGCAGCAAAATGAATCTTCAGATGCACATCCTTTAAAGAAACAGTCCTTCCAGAGCAGAGAGAGCAGTGATGTGGGGTTGGGGACAGGGGATTACAAATAGAAAGGATGTTTTATGTCTTTAGGACCCTGGGCACCCTGTGCCAAAGCCTCAGCACCCTCACAGAGAAACCTAAGAGCTCATCTCAATCTCCCCTCCGGCAGGTTAAAGCCTGCAAACATTTACAGAGGACACACTGTCCTATCACCCAGGTCATGAATGAAGATGTTCAACAGTGTTAACCCCATACTGTTAGAGGCAAAGTGATGGTTTAGACTCAGACATCTTTATACACACTTCCCAGAGGAAAAAAACCCAAACCAACCAACAAAACCTTCCTCCCCCTCGCACTGCCAGCGATGCATTGATGCTGCTCTGTACCCTGACACATGGCTTTTGCTGTGTCTGCAGCAGGAGCTTGCAAGAGGACTGACACCTTCACAAAAGAGCCACAGACACGTGGCTAAACAAATCCATGACATCAGGGCAAACAGTCAAAGGGAAATAAACCCTGAAAGATGCAAGCTATTTACCACCCAGTAATGCATAAACAGAGTGAGCTCATTTGATAGAGACAGGGGAGCACCAGGGAGGGCACAAAGATTAAAGCAGGCTGGAAAATATGTGGCTTTGTTTTGATGGAAACTTTAGGACGTGCTCTCGTGTCGAATCAGGTGTGGAAATGACTCTATTGCAATTATACAGGTCCATTAAAGGATTGAATAATCATCAGGAAAGGGTCTGCATTCCTTGTTTTATTAGATGAAGATGCCAATCTGGTTTCAGTGATTTAGCAGATGGATACAACTCGAGCTCATTGGCTGATAAGATCAGACTGCAAATAAATAAGAGAATGGGGAACGGAAAGACCAGGAATCACAGTTCCACCACTGCTTTTCAGGATACATTTCAGGGTGTTCCCTGTACATTCCAGTACCTCTTACACTATGAATTTAGAGCAGAACCACCACCCATTCCAGTGTATAATTCAAGTTCTGAAAGAGAGACACATCTCTGCAGCAGTGCAAGAGGAGGAGCTGCCCTAGTACCTGCAGGTGAGCTTTCACCCACTCTCGTCTTTGGCTCACATCTAGTTTTAATACTTTGTTTAATGAATAACAGTAACCCCAGCTAAAGAAACTCTGAAGGCCAAAAGAATGCTTAAGCTTTTAGTGCTAACAAAGGCGAGCTAGTGCAAGATGAAAGAGGCAGCATCAAATGTCTACACCAGGAGTCCCAAAGGGCTGAGTCAACGCAAGTGCTGCACGAAGTGAAACTGCTGGCACAGGCAGTGCAGCAACAGAGGCTCCTGCGGCACTGGAAGAAACTGAAGGGCTTCACCAGCCTTCCCAAGCAAGTTCCCACGGGAGCAAGAGAGAAACACACGCTGCAGGAGCAGACAAGTCATGTAGTTTGTTATTCCTCGCTCTGCCCCCCACCACACAACACACCCATGGCCATGCCAAGGAGTGAGAGACAGACACTGAAGAGACAGGGAGAAAAGCTTTCAGCACCTCTGAGATGAGGGTGACAACAGTTAAAGCAACTCCCTGGGACTTCTGGGGCTCAGTTTCATTTTGAAGTAGAGGCAGAAATCAGTGCATGCATGGGAGAACTCAGTGGGAGCAAGTTACCACTGGCTGAAAGCATCACCTGGGGAAGAAGCCCCCATCAAGCAGCAGGGCAGCAAACCCTTGGAGTAACTCTGCCAGTCACATGAAACCCACCCCCTGGCACAGCCCTTCCACGTGAGCTTCTGACACACACATCATCGGTGAGGAATCCATTAACTGCTTCAAACGAGTTAACAAAAGCACCCGCAGAACATTCCCCTCTCTTACTGACAGGTGAGTGACTGCTGATTATAGCTCAGATTTAAGTGCCTGCCAACTTCAGAGGTTGAAAGAAAGTGCTGAAAAAATTAATACCATTATTAACGGCTGGATGTCAGGGGAGGAACAGGAATCAGGGGTAGTTGTTGTGTTGTGTCCAGCAATCCACAACCTAAAGCAGCAACCAGCAGCTTTTCCATCGGTATGGAATCACAACATACAGTCCCCAAATTCCAGACACAGCTTCCTATGAAACACAAGCACAGACCCCTGCATCCCCTCATCCACCTCAGTAGTTGCTCTTCTCAGGGGTGCTCCTCACAGCTCGTGGGAGCTGGCGTGAGGCTCCGGCAGCTTCTCAGTGTCACAGTTCTGAATGAGCTGGAAGAGGAACTCGACCTGCTTCTCGTAGCCCTCAACTGAGATCCTCTCATTCAACCCATGGATCCTGGAAGTAAAACGAAGAATGTTTTTCAGTCCCGTGTGTGTTTGTGACCCACCTGCACGCATCCAGCACCCTACTTGCTTATTCACTCGTAACACAAGGCACAACATCAAAATACAACAAAATACACCAAATACTGCAATATCTTTTCCTCAGGACAACCAAATTGACTGATTCTAATGCTCAGAGTACAGATCATGGTGTATGTGGAAAGGAAAAAACAGTATTCCACCTCCCTGCCTATTCAAGTCACTGTCCTGGCTATGAGAGCTCTCCTCCTGTATCATCTGCACCTCACTGAACCAACAAATCCAGTATGTGATAAATAAGCAAATAGTCCCTTGCATGATGATGTTCTTTGTTATCACTTTGCTCCAGGAAAACTAACTTCCAGCTTTAAGGAGCAAGTAAGTTCAGAGTGGCATGTGTCCACACAGATGGATACAACTCCAAAACAAGGCCAGCTACCAGAACACCACCTTCCACTCTGCTGCACTGTATAAAGGATCCAGTGAGCTTCCCAGCATTGCTGCGGTGCCCACTGGGACACCTACACGAGGTCTTGTCTGCATGTGAAGTGAAGAAGTGCTAAAGCTCTCCCAGCATTAACTACCATCCATCCCTCTTTGTGCAGCACCCAGGTCTGCAGGAAATGGATGGCCTAATGGAATGTGAAGCAGCGCTGCCACCATGCCAAGGTACACAAGGTTGGGTTTCCTTCTGCCAAACACTGATCATCTTCTTTTGCCCTGGTCCCCACCCCAAACTGCTGCCCACGTGCACATGGACACAGTACCTGGGCAGATCATCTGAGCTCAGGAGCAGCGGGTTGAAGCGGTAAATAGCATTTGTGATGTTAGTGAAGTGTCTGCTGTCCGTGTTCCCAATGCATGTGCCTGGAACACAAACCTCAGCTTTACTTTGCATGAGAGCAGCAATTTCATGAGCCCCACTTTTCCCAGGAGAGAGGCAAGGCATCTGATAACAGTTCTTTATAACCCCCAAAAAGCACCGGGAACAGCTTATTGGTACATCCTGGAAGAACATTCACTAAGAGCTGGACGTATGATTCAGTCATTATAAGAACACCCAAGACATAAAAGCTTAAGCATCAAACTGCAGTCAAGCAGTACAGAACTAGGAAGGAGCTGTGAGGAAGGGAAGGGGCTGGGATCACAATACAGAAAAGCAGGAATGGCTTTGCCGGCTATGAAAACAATAAAAGAAGACCTAAAGCAAGAAGACCTCCTACTCTCCCTCACAATTCCTTTCTTCCCTGAAGAGATTCCTTTGTATGTGCAGAGTTAAATGGAAGGCTCATTGTTCCTGTCAGTTTCCTGTTTGCTTTTTGTACTTCCACTACTAAAAAACAACACGAAAACTTTGAAAACATAAAGAGGGAAGGGAATCAAGAGGAAAAACCAGCTGTTTCCAGCCGTTAACAGCTGGGGTGGAGGAGTACACACAAAATGGAAACAAGGCAACAGTGGGGGATGAGGGAGAGCAAAGCAGGGCGGAAGCTGGAGAGGAAACAAGCATCATCCTGTGCTTGCTGTTACCTGGGACTACACTGTCAACATCTGGGAAAGTATCCAGAATGGTCCTTTGGAAAATATGGACTCCAAATGACTGGTCATCCCAAGGACTGGTGGGGAGCGGGTCAAACGCCTCCACAACATCAATCCTCACTCTGTCATCAGCAATGATGTTTCTAACGCTCTCTAGCACCTGTGGGTAGAAAGACAGGCAGTAACCAAGCCAAAGAAATGAGAGAGATGGCCACAAATGTTCCACTTTCCAGAGAACACTTGTCAGTCAAATACAGCTGCAGATCTGGGACAAACTGGGGCAGCCTCTCTTCTTCTCACTCAGTGAATGGCTGATACTTAAGGTAACTGGTTTTGACCCCAGTGTAACCAGATGCACATCATTGTCTAAAGATATTCCTGGACTGCATCAGTCCTGACAACTTAACAGTTAGGTCATTGAAGTCACTAATCCAGGAAAAGCTTCCAGAGAGGTAACTTCCCGAAAAGCTCAGGAAGGGAAGATGTTATTTACTGTCAATGTTTCATACTTACTGAGGTGTACAAGATTCCCATATTCTCACAGGTCACAAACCTTAACGCTTCCATTTCATAACCACATCTGATCCATGTGCTCTTTTGGCACAAAAAGGCTTCTGAAACCTGCTCAATTTAACTGCAAGCCATGCTTCAAGCTTGGCCTGCCTCTTGCTCTGCTTCACAGTCAGAAGCCACAGTAAACAATGCACTTTGTAATCCATCTCAAAGGAGGAGAAAAGGCATTTGATAGGCTGTGTTTCTGACAGTCTCCATAAAGGAGCAATTCCCAAATTGTCCCCTTCTACTGCTTGTATGAATACAGGAGGAGATGAAATGGCCAAGTGTCACTGTAAGGCTGGAAGTACCTCGGTGGCCTTCTCTGCAGAGTGGATGCGGAAGTTCACAGTTGCTTTTGCAGAAGATGGGATGACATTTAGCTACAAAGAAAAAAAGGAAGAGCCAACACTTCAAAGGAAGTTCAAACCAGATTAAAATGCCAACTGCAAACTCAGAAAGTGCTCAGACAACTCCAGCCCAATGCTTCAGTTTCCACTAACATGAAATGTGGGATCTCTTCCTGTACTCTCTGTTAAAACACTCTCAATCTCATCTAGAATGTAGATAAAGCCACAAAGAAACATTCACCAATTCAACAAAAAAATGAAGTTTGCTGATAGAGACAAGGTTTCCTCCTGACACAAGCCCTGTCCCTTCGGAAACTTTATACTGAGAAATCCCGGCAGTCCTTTTAAGCACAATTGGTACCTCATCTTCATACTACTTGTCCCCAGTATGAGACATGTAAGTCATTTAAACGGTGTCACTGAAGACTCTTTTTCGACAGAATCAACATTTATACTTTTGTTAAACAAAACAGGTATGAACTGTAAGGAAAAAAACCCGAACCAACACAGGCAAGAAGACAGGAGGGTGTCACTCCTGTCCTGGCCACTCAGTGTCACTGTTCAGCCACCGCATCTTGTTTTCTTGTCCAGTGGTGCTTTCCAGTACCAGATTTTTCAGGGACACACCAACAGCCTGCTTATCTTCCAGGGCTACAGTATTTTTGGATAGCTACACCTCCTTATCAGGGCAAGATCTGGCTGTATCAGCCAGAACCTGTTATCACTCGGTCCAAGGTGCACGCTCCATACTTGACCGAAGGTAAATGCCAGACCTGTGCTCACAAACACAACCCCATCTGGGCTAGGAAGGTGTTTAGGGCAGTGCCTTTCAAATACTGACATTGATACTTTGTATGATTACACGGAAAACACTCTTTCCCACCCTAAAATCTCGACACTAGTTCACAGAGATCTTTCTGTGACAGACAGCAGATACTTCTGAAAGGAGCTAATATTCAACTGTGGCTAAAACCAAGCCACACCTGCAGTAAAAATGAGACTGGTGGTGACACCGCAAAGGGTCCAAGACCAAGGCCCATACTGATCTTATAACCAGGTATAAATAGGTGCAAACTATATGCCTCGATTCTCTCAGTGCACTACATGGAGAAAGGTCAAAATGAAGCTACCTTGATTCCTGCGTTAAACATTGTCACCGCTGTCGTCGTTCGAATCAAGGCATTGGTGGAAGGTTTCCAGGCAAGAACTCTTACAAGAAAGAAGTTTAATATCAGTAAACCAGAAGCACCATAATTCCATAGGCAACAGGCTGAATAATGGCCTATTCAGTTAACAAAGGGGCTATTAACAGGAAAGCATTGACATTGTCTAAGCTATGAAGTGGTAGAACTATCTCCTGAGAAGACTAGAAATGGCTCGTGAGCTTCATCTTTGAAGGGTGAGAGGTCTGGGAATGCTAATCAAGCATGTATTTTCTTACCTGCTGACAACGGGGGCAAACAGCCACAGATTGCTCATGATGAGATTGAGGGGAAACGTGAACTAAGTGGAAGAAATAAAACCGCAAATCAGAAAGTTTCTGGTTTTCAAGACAATGCATAGCCTTGTTGAAACAATGATCTGGAGGAAAGGCCAGCTTCAGCCTCCTTTTTTCCAGGAACTATGTAACTACACTCGAAATTCATATGCTCTTCACTTTCTAATACGATAATCTGAGAATGAAATCATAGTTCTTTCCTCACCTCTGATGCGAGGTGCTCCATAGTCATGAGCTCTGGCCCGTGGCCAAACAGGTTCCGCAAGGGATTCTGCTCCAGTCTACAGCAAAGCACATCAACATGTGGCATTCAGAACCCCTCTGACTATTATCACTCCAGAAGGTCGATAGGAATTTGATTTCTGAAATGCATCCATGGACTTGAGATGCAATCACCCTGTCCTCTCCTGATAAGTACATCTGCAAGCACAGCTCCCTGACTGATGTCTGAGCATTCCAGTCCCATATAAAGACTTTCTTGGAGGAACAGTTGATAAAATCCCAAAGCCTGACTAGATGCCCAGGAATGCATGCAAATCTAGAAAACACCACACCAAATTCCACCACATCTTCACACATTAAGGTTTTCTAAAAGACATGTGTACGAACCAATCTGCTGTCTACACAGACATGTACAGAGCTGATCTCCCCAGTCACATTCTGACTGTTTTACTTTGCAACCGTCCCTTTGCTCAGGGTTGCATTGTAAAGGGAGTTACAAGTTTCAATGTATTTTGGGAATTTGCAAACTATAACTACTTAACAAGCCACTTATCAGTGACTTAGGAGCCTGGTGAACTGTCTTGGATGTTGGATGATAGGGAAGCTCTCACCTGGTCATTGCTGCTGCAAGAATGCCAATACTCGTCTCCTTTGGAGGAAAGGATGAATGTCCTGGCTCTTTTTCCACAGTGAAGTTCAGTGTTATTGAGCCCTTTTCTGTGATAGCAATTCTGTCCAATGATAAAGAAGTAAATGATTAATACAACTCCAAACACACATGCACAGACTACAGGCAAAATGATCTACACTGTGTATTTTTAGGATCATAAAAAACACTAAAGAAGCAGCAACATCAAATCCTCAACACAAGCTTTAGATGTTTGGAGGGCTGATGTCTTGGCTGCTTCTCCAGTGAGTAGGTACTACAGCAAAAAACATGCATGTCCTGGCTAAATGGAGCCTTCTGCTTCTGTCAGCACAGCTGTGATGGACAGCAAGCAAACACCAAAGGTCCTTTGTTTGCACTTTGTGCATTGCTGTAGCTTTAGCAGCATCAACCCTGCCACATGCCTTGACAACACATTTTATTGCCATTAGCAAGGTCATTGCTTACAGATTAATTCTTGAAAATGGATCATTTTCACCATAGTCAATGTGTTCTCTCTTACACAGCTACTGGCTTCTTCACCCCTGTGATGATGCCATCTAGTATGGCACTGCCTTCATCCAGCAAGAAGCAGAGCTTCACTCCTCGTGCTTCCAACAGAGCTGCCATCTCCATCGCTCCCTTCCGACCAAACACCTGTGGGAATCAGCCACAGGAACTCATCAGGTGAAGCCATCCCATTGGGAAGAACACTGGAAACCATCTTCCTGCTAACAGTGCCCAGTGCTACAATGCAAAGAATGCAAAGAGTGAGCAGCTCCAGAGCAACCTGTCAGGAGATCCTTCCCAGCAGAATCACTGGGGACCATTAATGGCCCAGTAGCAGATGAATCTATACCCACACTGGGGAACGTTCCCATCCACACGTCACTGAACATTGCTGTGAGCCCTTTGTTCTTGGACACGGTGATAAATCACAGCCATGAGCTCCACAGGTCAGTCTTTTTAAAGAGGTATTAATAATTCTTTCTATTTTGAACATGGATAAAGAAACCCACCTCATCTGTCTCTCTGCACCAGTGAGCATTGCCACAACAAACAAGAAACATTTCTGGTTGCTCTTCCTGACCATTTGGAGCAAGCATGTAAATCTTAAGCAAGCTTTTCCTGTATTATATGGACTCCAAAACGTGACTCCTGCTGCACCGTCCATGCAGAAAAGAATCTGCACCCTCCTGTGTTCTTTTCCCTTTGCTCATCACACCAACCCCTTTGTCAATGTCACGTAAAGCCAAACAATCAATATTAACTATGCCCACGCACCTGACACGGGACCTACCCACAGAACCAAGAAAACCAGGAAAGACTCTCTAGGTAAACAATGTTTTAAAATTAAGCCTTGTTACATACATGAACAACGCAAACAACTCGTTATTTCAGTGGAAGAAAATACCTCTTCATCATGGCCAATGCCAACATAGAAAGATCGCTGGGGTCTGTAATTTCTTCGCAGCAAAAACTCCAGAGCTTGCAGAATCCCCTGCAGAAAAAAACCCCAGAATGTACTGTACTATTCTTGTGTGTTAGAAGGGAGAATAAGCATGAAAGAATGCAATGTGATGTCAAAGAAACATGATGCATTCACAGCCCTTAAGGAGACTTTGTCCTGTTCACAGTTGAGCTTTTATTTCTACAGCTCCTACAGGGGACGTTCACATTCTTTGGGAAACACACTGCAATAGTTTTGATCACTAATGTTTAAGACTTAGTGTGCTACACAGTGACAGTGTGCATACACAAAATACACTGTCAGCTTGTTCTTGCTGCTGGTGAAGTCAGGGACAAACCACACAGGAAGCCCAACACAGTTGGGATTATCCAAGGAACTCGCTGTTCTTTAAGCCGCCTGTCCAACACACAGCTTGGCTCCGACTTGAGCTTCCAAATCCATTTATATGAATGAGAACTCAATTTTGTACAAGAAGTGCTAAGGTGACAGAAGGAGAAATGAAATCTCCCACCTGCTGTACTGGTATCATCTTGCCTGGTTTTCCCATTTAAGATAATGTCTCCTCTTAGGAGAAATGACACTGCCTCTACCTTGCCAGCTCCCACCTTGCCATGTTCACTGCAACTGTTCATTGTTACTGTCCACTTGTGGAGCTACTCATGCACTTCACAGTAGAAGGAATCATCAAACCAAGGCTGTAAATTGCAAGGCTTTGATATTGATGATTAAACAACGTGAAGACACTTTTGAGGAACGTGGTCTGTGCAGCCACAGGCTCTGGGACACTGCTTTGCTAAACATCTCTTTAAACTGAAACAGAGGGCTGTCATGGAAATGATCTTTGCAAGTCACTAAGGACTATTTTCCTTATTAATTTTTCCATCAGGCTTTTCCCGAATGAGAAACCCTTCACAGATTAATCTTTCCCCTACTTTATTCCTCCCAAATGTACTTTGTACAACGGCTCTTTGTTCTGCCACAGGCTAGATAGATGATATTTGAGTCCAATATTAAATCAAAGTGTTTATTTTGAAACTCAAGCCTTTGCAAAGGGCTAAGTTTGGCTCTGAATGCCCATGTGACACCTGGGAAAGTGCACCAGGTCTATCCCTGGCTTCAAACACAGCATTCGATACACGATTTAAACCTGGCAAAGAGGGGCAGGGAAGACAATACAGTGAATTTGAACAGATTCCTCCAATCTACCTTTTGTCAGGCTCTGTTCAGGCTCTGAAATGATATTACCAAGGCGACGTACTATGGCAGAGTTTTTGTTATCCAGAGTTCCTCGTCCATAGATGAATCCTTCATGTTCTGCAGCTGAGAAAGGAGGGAATTCCCAACCCTCCGGGGGAGCAGGCACAACATCCATGTGTGCAAGCAGCATGTAGGGCATCATTTGAGGGTTAGAACCCTGGACAGTAAAGAGATGGCTGTATTCACCAACAGTTTCATGTTGGATGAACTCTGAAGAAAACACAGCTGGGAAGACTGTGAAGAAAGGAATTAGAAAGGTCATTTAACCAAGTTAAGAACCAAAGCCCACCACTGCAAAAAGCCATTTGAACCTTCTCTGTTCTAGCTCTGGCCATGCTACATCACTGCATGGTACAGAGGTGACTTTGTGTGCTGGTTTTGCCAGTCCTTTCTGGAGGAAAACCAAGCTTAAAATCTCCTCCATTCTATTCAAGAACCCCATGTACACTCTCCAGTTACTAAAAGAAAATCGAGCAGCAAAGGTGGTTATGAATGAGTTTAGTACCTTTCCGAATGTAATTCCCAAACTCTGCCATGGCAGTTGTATTCAAGTCCTCTGGAGATACGGAAACAGTTGGGATTTTAATAGCACCTTCAATGGAATATAAAATAGAAATCATTTGATGCTGAAATCAGTCAAACTAGACTTACATTGCATTTCAAAAGGGAAAGGAATGTTTCTGTTCCTGAATGTTTTCCATGTTTAAGGATTATCTCACAGGACAGGAAGAGCTGCCACTACCAAAAGAGACTGCTGTACTTGGGCTGAGCTGTGTGCAAGCAGCACACCAGTACCTCCTTCCAGTTCCAGCCAAGGCATTTCCCTAGATACTTCAACTCCATTCTCCATCCTAATGTGCTGAGTGATGCTGTCACAAACGCCACTGTCCAGGAGCAGCTGCACTTTGCTGGGTGACCCAGTTCCTCAGAGTCACGGACTCTCCTGGCAGCTGCCAGATGCAGTTCAAGGTTCTTTTTCAACAGCGAGGCTGTGATAACAGATCGTTTCATAGAGACAGGTCTCTTGTTTGTCTTTCGAGCCTCCTGTGCCGTTCACACAGGGTCAGACGAGGCTGCTCTCCAACCTCGGGTCACTGCCGCGCAAAACACGGCTCCCAGTCACAGCCTTCCTCAAAGCACCCGGCAGCCGCGGGTGCAGACACAGCGCCCTGCTCGCTCCCGCTCGGTGCCAGCCGAACCGAACCGAACCGAACCGAACCGAACCGCCCCGGCACATCCCATGGGAACGGGGGCCCGCCGGCCCCGAGCAGGCGCAGTGCAGGGGAGGGCGGGCCCAGCCAGGCCCCCTCACCTCGCAGCGCCTCCTTCAGCTCCAGCCTCTCGCCGGCACGGAAGAAGGCGGCGGCGGCGGCGGCGGCTCCGCGGCGGGCCCAGAGCCGCGGCACGGCCGGGGCTCGCAGCACGTAGGCGCGGAGCAGCAGGGCCGCCAGCAGCGCCAGCAGCGCCAGGCCCAGGCCCGCCGCGCACAGCGCCCGCCGCCGCCGCCCGCTCCCGCCCGCCATCCCCGGCGGACCTCACCCCGGCGGACGGGGATGGGGGCGGGGACGACGGGCACCAATCGTCACGCACCACGCCCGAGAGCGTGGCCAATGGGCGTGCTGGGCCCGCCCCCTCCGCTCGGAATGGGAGCCGGTGCTGGGCGCGCTGGCAATGGCGGCGGTGGGTACCGGAGCCGGGGTAGAGGTGCTCGGTTCTGGGCATGGAACCGCGGCTGCCCCGTGCCCAAGGGCCGGCTCGCGGACGGGATCACCCGCGCCCCGGCCTCAGCGCAGCGGGAGCGAGCAAGGACGGGAGCGGCCGCTCAAAGGGGGTCGGGGCGTGTCCGGGGCCCGCTGGCAGCGCAGGGGCTCGGGATGCTGCTCCCGCCGTGTGCCGGAGGGGCTGAGGGGCACGGGTTGGGCGGAGGTTAGTGGGGTGGGATGGGGACGGTGCTGTCCCGCTCCAGTCCGTGCTCCTCCTTGCCTGGTTTCAGTGCATAACGTGTCCCGAGGAGCCGCATCCCGGAGGGCAGCGGTGGGAGCCTGCTCCCAGCTCAGCCGCAGCAGAGCGGTGTTCACGCGTTCTTTATTGTCAAAACAGAAAGGATGGAACCAACGTTAAATTAAATAAATTACAAAACATTCCTGAGCTGGTTGCGCATCCGCGTTTATCGAGTGAGGCTTTGGAGCCGGTACACATCAACAGCGCCGGCTTTGAGAGCAATAAAGGGACACTGGACACGCAAATATTCCGACCCCGGCGTTGATTCCAGCTCCTCTAATTCACTTCCCCATGCACCTGCAAATGGAGACTGTGACTGCAGCAGTGCTGTTTGCCCACTGATGTGTGATTGCACCTCAGAGATACAGAGCCATGGATCTGCTGCTGCAGGAGAGTTTCTTGTTCCATTGCTTGGTTGCTTTCTTCCATGAGCAAGTAAAAACAGCGCTTGGGCAGTAGCAAAGACCATGAGTAATCACTATGACTATGACCATTACCACACTCATTACCATGAGTACTATAAGGGAATTCATCTCTATTTTACCTCTAGAACAAGCTATATACATGGTTCTGGGAAAAGCACTGCTGTCTAAGATTAAAATAAGCGATAACCATTACTTGGTGGGGTTTTCCTGTTGGAAACCAACCCTCTTTGGTTGTATTTCTCTCCTGCACCACATAATCAGATACTGAGGTAGAGAAATGGTGGTAGGTACCTAAAACCAAAGCAGCAAGGTCTTGCTACTGCTGCCTTGGGTGGGTGTCTGTGATGGTGCCTGAAGCTCTGGTTTCCTTACATGAGACATCTGGGAGCTGGAGGAAAGCCCCAGTTTCACCCCAAAACCTTCTAGCAATGTGCTGGGGAATCAGCTCAATAGTGGATAGGTAGCTCAAACCTGTGCATGAAAGCTTGCTGATATTTTTAATAGAGAAATAAAATAGAAATAGCTTCTTAAATTATAATTTACTTTCATTATTAAGGCCATTCTTTTTTGCATTCATGGGAAGATCACAGACTGTCCACTTTTGCTTCCATTACTGTTCACTTTCTCTTGTTGGCTCTTGCATTTTTCCCCAGTGCTGGCAATACTCTATAGGAAGATTTGCAATTCAAACAAGAGGAATGATTTTCATTGCAATGTGTCCTTATCTTAAATCTTTTCTAATCTTATTGCCATAAAAACCATACTGGAGGTTAAAATGCACCGAAGAACAAAGGGGTGCTTTAAGCCTTGGCTTACGCTTCGATTTTTCAGGCTTTATATTGTCATCTTGTCATTACTGTCACAACATCAGCACTGGGTAAGAAGGGAAGGCATCAGAAAAGGAAACTAGAATAGCAGTTGTTCTTAGCATCACTCCAATAGGAGAGAACGTCAGGCTTGGGGGTGATGAAGCTCCCAGCTGTCTGGCTCTGCGTTAGTGAGGCAGGCTCCTTTGCCTGAGATGGTCCTGGCCTCACTCGGGCTGCCCCCCAGTTGCAGGCATAAAATACCCTCAGATCTGAGTTTAACTGCTGGGTCCCTTGGCAATAGTAATTGTCCTCTGTGTTAAGGCACCTGCCTTGAAACGAACTCACTGCACTTCTGTAGTTCATGGGATGGCATTTCCTGAGTTCCTGGTTCCACAGGGTTTCTGTAGCCTGCTCTCAAGACCAGAAGTAGAGCAGGATGGAGGGAGGAATGTACCAGCTCAGGAGGTGTGGTGGCCTCTTTCTTTGCATACTTATTGTATCCCCCAGGTAGAAGTGCAGCTCTTCACGAAGGGGTGGGAGAGAGGAGGCTCTTCGGGAGGGTTTGCCCTTGTCCTGAGGCTCCCTGTGTGCTCACAGAGCTGTCTGGGTCTCTGAGTGGAACATGCTTCCAAACATCTCCTGAAGGGCACACAAGACACGCTGGGTTAGGGCTGCTGCGTGGCACACACCCAGCAGCACAGCTCAGAACTCATTTGGTCACACAGGGGAGGGAGGCCAGAAACTCCAGCCCTTCCCAGCCCTGCTCCACAAGGGAAAGCCGGTGGCAGGGAGGTCACTGTGCTTCCAGCTTTGCATGGATAGCATGGGGAAGGTCAGCCCTGGAATGTGTCTCCTCCCATGGACTGGGGTTCAGTGGGTGCAGATAACGTCAGCATTAACAAAGGGTGCTGGAAACTTGACCAGGGACTGTTGGGCTTGAGCTAAACCTGGTTCTCCAAGTTCACCCCAGTGCATGGAGACCACAGGTCTGACTGTGTGACCCAGAATGGAGGGAAGGATTGCCCTGTGGGGAACCAGGGCTGCTCCTCATCCAGGTGCCTGCCAGAGCTCATGGCAGGGGTTTTAAATCAGTGTTCAGCTCTTTAAAGCATTTCTGTCCCTAGCAGTTTGCCTGGCACAGGGGACTGCCCACCCCATCGATGCTGACCGCAGCTTCTGATTGCCACCGTATGTCCACAGCTGAACAAGTGACCCTGGTGCTAGAGCTCACCTCCTCCAGGTTCTTGAACTCTGTGCTGCCTTCGTCCGCAGACTCATCATAGATGGAGAGCTCTGTCTGGTCTGGCCTCTGTGCCGGAAAGAGTCAAACCCATGAATGAGCAGAGTGTGGGGTTGAAAGGAATGAGAAAGGCTTAAAACATCCCAAGTGCTCGCAGGGAAATGCCCAGGAAGAAGAGGCACAGAAGGAATCCTATTGCAGGGGTTCATCTCCTTTGACTGAGCTGGCATGTAGATATCTCTGCTGAGATAGGAGATACCTTCACTTATTCTCAGGGGATAACTGACTGATACTGCCCTGCTTCCAGCTCCAGTTATCATGTCATAAACCAGCCTGTATCTGGGGAAGTAGCCTGTGTTGTGAGCATGTGCCACATCCCTGCCTCAGCCTTTCCTCCTCCCACCAAGAAAAGCATTCAGGGATGCAGGGGCACTGGTGAATGTGCTTTGCCTTCATTTCTGGGGGTCAAATTCTGCCTTTGTATGCAGCTGCATACCTCAGGCAGCACCAAAATGAGAGCATAGTGTTGGAACAGCTCTTTTGGCTTCTCCAGGCTGGGACAACATTCATCTCCCGGATAGGGATTGAATCGGTTCAGAATTAGGAGACGAGATGTTCTGTAGGGTTTAGACGTGCCGTGCTGGGTTATTCTGCCTCTGTGCAGTGTATAAGCCTCACAGGAGAGTCCTGTGAGCTGGAGAGATCCTGGTGAGCAAATTTACCTCTTCTAAGATGGGCGGGTGGACAACTTCTTTGATATCTGCCAGTGCAAACAGGACGGCATCGTGGATGGTTAGGAAGAGGTGACTTCGGTCCAGGCCTCCTTCCTCAAAGACTCCTCCTGTGCTAATGTCATCGTAAACCTGGGCTGAAGAAAGGAAAGGCCCATGAGCAAGAAGGAAACCAAAGAAGAGAGCCTCTGAAGGCTGGCAGTGGTTCTCTGAGCTAAAGCAGGGCTGGGATGCATGGAGAAGAAACAGGTTTGCTGCAGGAATTAGCGCAGGGATCTATTTGCCTACATACTAAACATGGAGAAGCTCCACTCATTTCCCTTCCCAAGTGAAAGGAGCTATTTCACACACAGAGACCAGGGTTTCTCTTTCCTTTCTTCTGTTTTCTTCTTTCATCTGGGCTAGTTTGCTCCATCAAAAGCCTGACAGCTCACACCATTTGCATAAGGAGCACAAAAAGATCTTTCTGCCAGGGGCACACGAATGGGGAAGGATCACATGGAAATATGTTCTGTGTGGATTCTTACCCTGCACGTTTGCCAAGAACACTTTAATCCCAATCTTCTGGTAACTGGAACACAACTAGAAGGGATGAGAAGGGAGAGAGCGGATTAAAAACACTTCTGCACCAGCTGTGTATTCGTACATGGAGTCTTTTCTCCAGGGCTTTCCGTGTGTCCTGGGAATGCTGAAGGAGAAAGCCTGTGGTGAGGAGGGTAAACACTTTAATCTGGGCTGCCCCAGAAGGTGCCTGTTGCTTGCCTGTGTTTGGAGTACAGAACTGACCTTGCCCAGTGCCTTTGTGCCCATGAGATCAACGAAGCACACTCCACTCATGTCCAGGATGATGGTGTGGAAGCTGAGGTAGGGCGGTGCTGTCATCACAGGGTCAGGCTCTGCTGCAGGCAGGAACGTGCTTCCTTGGACAGTGTTAGTGCTGCCCAGCTCACTGGAGCCAGCCCCGCCAGGGACCGGGGGCTGGAACGTCACATAGGAGATGCTGGCCCCGTTAGCGGTCGTCTGGTTGTTGTTGGTGTCTGTTGGAGAGCTGCCTTCAAAGTCCTTCTGGAGCTCTTGCAAAGACAGGGTCTACAGCGAAGCAGAAACGCACAGTCAGGGCAGGGCAAGGCAAGATCCTGACTGTGCATGCACCTCAAGTAGTCGGTGGCAGGAAGTGGTTTAATCTGGACTAACTCCAGCCTGGTGCTGGACTGAATGTCCCTTGGGGTTGGAGTACATGAGGTCAATTTCAAGTTATTCCTGTTCACATGCTTCAAGGCTGCTCCAGTGAAGCTGGGAAATGTGCTTCAGAAGGGCACTTCTAAACTGAAATGCTGACAAAGGGCATCTCTGAAGAAAGAGGGCAAACCCAGTTCCTAGCAGATCATTCACCCTGTTCCCATCTCTACAGCTTTCTTTATCTCAGCCGCTTCCAGTTCTCCTGCATCTTAAGGTTTTGGCTGTTGGGAGGAATGGAGACAGGGCAGGAAGGAAAGGAAGCAAAGTGTGGTCAGGAAGACAGTGCAGAAAATCCTGTCTCAAGTGGAGCTGTTTGATGAGGACCTGGGGTCTTATTCATCAGCACAAGAACCCAGACTGAGTTACCTTGTTCTGCCTCAGCAAGAGTTTGGGTAGGTTTGGTGGTGGTCGTGCTGTGCCCTTCTCCTGCCGCTTCACGTACTTCTTCCTGGCCAAGTACACTTTGCCAGGATCCACCCCTGTCTGCGGGAAAGAGGGTTTGCTTTGGCATAGGCTGTTCAGCCCCATAGCCAGGCTGCTGGTGCCTTCCTGCTGCCTGTGGCCATCCTAGGCTGAGTTAACTCCATGCAGCGATGCCAGAGGGAGCAAGGGCCATTAGGGCAGTGTTAGGGTAGTGCTCACCTTGGCTATGATCTTCTCCCGGAATATCTCCGAGTTGGCAAAATACAGTGGGGAGCAGTAGGTCACGATCTTAATGCCATTAAGTTCATGCACCTGCAACAGAGACAAGAGCTCAACCCAGGCCTGCTGGGGTGGTGATAGGGCTTTGGGCAGCAGGTAACTGAGCAGCAGCTCTCCTGCTAGCCCTGAAACCAGCCGCAACCAACCTCATGGGCTCGAGTGTCCTCACCACATGGTGGCAAAGAATGGATGCTCGTGGCAGGGGTTGGAACTGGATCATGTTAAACCAAACCAGCCTGTGGTTCTGCTTACCTTGTTGTAGGCTTTTGGGTTCTTGTAGATGTCAGTGGAAGTGATCTGGCCCAGGGCAGAGCCGTTTCGGCTGGGAGAGAAGAGGCAATCAGCATTAGAGTAGATGGTGCAGGGGAAGCGAGCTGCTTTGCTCCACATTCCATAGCAGGGGATGAAAACTGGCTTGATGAAAACACCTCAGTTTTATCCCTGCAGAGTCTATGGGGTAAAAACCCCAAAGAGCCAGCAGCTTGAGATCCCAGGCTAGGAAATGTTAACAAAGGGCTTTAATGGATGAAACCGGGTGTGAAACCTTCACACACATCCACGGGGCTCGCTCCTGTCCCGAGCAGGACTTTCTGCTGGGAACTATGCAGGCAGCTGGAGTAAATTCCTCCAGCCTTGGGATGTGCACAGGGCCGCCAGTAAATTAGCGCCTGCCATTCCTGTTTGCACATTCCAGGAGGACACCTGCGCTCCCCCGGGCTCCTGCCGCACGTTCCTGCCCCGCGCGGGCCAGAGGTCGCTCATAAAAGGAATCTGTCGTGAGCTTTTCCTTCTCCTGTGCTCCTTGGGGCTGCTCCCGGTACTTACAACTGGGTATGGAAAACCACGACCAGCACGGAAAATCCCACGCCCACAGCGACTCCGTAGGGAAGGCTCAGGAAGAAGGCGGACAGGAAGCTCACCAGCCAGACCAACTGCAGGGAGAGAAGAGCATGGCACGTCCTTTTGCTCTACCATGGGCACGGTGAGGGATGGAGAATGGCTCTGTGCTGATATCCTGCAGCCCAAGGACTACACAGCTCAGGGTGAAAAGACCATAGACCTGATTTCATAGAATCATGGAATGGTTTGGGTTGGAAAGGACCTCAAGATCATCCAGTTCATATAACCATATCCGTATACAGTTCATATAACCATATCTGTATAACCATGCCCCCTGAGAACCAGCATCAGGTTATTATAACCCCATCCTCAACCCTGATAAAACCTAACTTTGACCTTGGAGAAATCAGGGTAGCTTTGATTTCAGCATCTTCATTCATATACATTGGGCATATAGATGACAAGAAGGGCTTCCCCCCATCCAGACTTCACTCTGGGCTGTGAGGGATCCCTGCACTTAGTGCTGAAACAGGGAAAGTTCAGGTTGGGTATAAGGAAGAAGCTCTTTACTGTGAGGTGCTGGCACAGGGTCCCAAAAGAAGTGGTGAATGCTCCATCCCTGGCAGTGTTCAAGGCCAGGTTGAACAGAGCCTTTGGTGACATGATCTGGTGTGAGGCGGCCCTGCCTGTGACAGGATTTGGAACTGGATGATCTTAAGGTCCTTTCCAGCCCAAAGCATTCCATGAGTCCCTGTGTGCATGGAGGGTGCCTTTCCCTCCTGATCCCACCCCCGTGTGCCCTCTGCCTGCCCTGCTCACCCATCTCCAGCCCTATTGAACACTCTAGACTCAGCCCAGTCCTTTTGGACTCCTCATTTCCCCATAGGCCGTGTGCCAGGCGCTGGCAGGATGCCGGCTCCGTGTCGGCACGCAGCACCTGCCCATGGGAGCCCTTCGGACCCTGCTGGTTTAGGTCAGACCCCTCCAAATCGCGCTCTCGCTCCGCTCAGCCCTGCCGGGGTTTATCCATCCAGCCCTGCCTGGAGTCCTTATCGCTGCGCAGGGCTCTCCTCACCCTGCAGGGCTGCTGTGTGACTCCGGCAGGGCTGAGCAGGGCCGGTTTGGCTAGTTCTGGGCAAACAGGCTCCGCGCTTGATTGGCATTTAACCAGAGCAGGGAATAGTTCAGGCCTCCGGGAGCCATGCGTTGAGCAGGAGAGTGCTCAGCTGGGCTCTGCTGCTGCTCCCGACCTTGGTGCTGAAGGGTTGGAAGCCGAGATCGCACCAAGAGATCAAGGGGGGCTGAGAGCATCCTCCTGCCCCTCAAAGGCTCTGCACTGCGTGGCCACGCTGCCTCCCATGCCCTGCACTCACGCAGTCCAGCCTGCTCTTCTTCCACAGGTAGAAGGGATCCGCCAGCTGCTTGAGGGAGTTCTTCAGGTTCACTGCGATGAGGGCTCCCAGGACGGACTGAGGAGGAGAGGGGATTGGATCAGCCCAGAGGTGGATGCTGCTCCAGGCTGCACCCAACCTGGCCTTGAGCACTGCCAGGGATGGGGCAGCCACAGCTTCTCTGGGCCATCACCCTGGGTCAGTGCCTCAGCACCCTCCCAGGGAGCAGCTTCTGCCTCAGAGCTCAGCTCAGGCTCCCCTCTTTGGGCAGGTTCAAGCCATTCCCCTTGGCCTGGCCCTACAGGCCCTTGTCCCAAGCCCCTCTCCAGGTTCCCTGCAGCCTCTTCAGGCACTGGAGCTGCTCTCAGGTCTCCCCTTCAGGAGCCTTCTCTCCCCCAGGCTGCCCCAGCCCAGCTCTCCCAGCCTGGCTCCAGAGCAGAGCTGCTCCAGCAGACACCAAGATCTCTCTTGGCTCTGGGTGGGATCCTTCAGACATTGCAGAGCCTCAGTGCAAACAGGCAGGAGCGCCCGGTGCCAGCAGCGGTTTGCATCGGGGGGGGGTTGGAGCAAGGCCCTGCCCTCCCTTGGCTGTGTGTGGAGTGTGTGACACCGCGGCCACGCTGTTTGCACAGATGCTTGTTACCTTTGGAAGGGGCTCGAGGTAGATGCCCAGCGCCAGCATGGTCACCATGACCACCATGGCCACAAAGAAACTTGCCACCTGCAGCAAAGGAGGAGAAATCAC
The DNA here is from genome assembly GCA_002631895.1 of Agapornis roseicollis. Taxonomy (NCBI): domain Eukaryota; kingdom Metazoa; phylum Chordata; class Aves; order Psittaciformes; family Psittacidae; genus Agapornis; species Agapornis roseicollis. Next base: position 62,274 of record NDXB01000432.1, on the reverse strand, counting down.
ATACAGAGACATCAGGGGCTTCCTAAACCCCCCCAGGCTTTTGTCTCCTGCTGCGCCAGCCCATGGCATAACTGCCCTCTGCAGTAAGACAGAGGTGAGGGTTCTGCAGATCCCACAGATAACCCCAAGCCTCCCTCAGGCTCCTCCGTCAGGGAATCCAGGCTGGGATTTACAGCCCTGCATCGGTGACCAACCCAGAGAATCATCCTGGGAATGAAATGGGGCTGGGAGGGAGGAAGCTCTGCTTTAACCCCAGCAGCCCGGAGCACTGCAGAGCTGCAGCGGCGATGTCAGGCCGGCAGCACGCAGCTCCTGCAGNGACCAACCCAGAGAATCATCCTGGGAATGAAATGGGGCTGGGAGGGAGGAAGCTCTGCTTTAACCCCAGCAGCCCGGAGCACTGCAGAGCTGCAGCGGCGATGTCAGGCCGGCAGCACGGCTTTGTGGTCCAGGTAAGGAGGAGAGGAAGAGGAGGAGGTGCTCACTTGCGATTTCCCTCCTGCCCCATCCACGGCAAGAGTGACCGAGAGAGCGCAGCAGATGACGTGGATCTTGAAGAAGGAGCCAAAGAAGTTGCTGCAGCCCAGGGCCAGCATCTCCTATGGAGACAGAGAACAGGGCCATCAGAAAGGAGAGATGCCACAGTGGGTGTGAGCTGCTGGGCAGGACAGCCTGGGCTTTGTGCTGCCAGGGAAGGGACCCTGTGGTGGGTCCCAGACCCTTTCCTCGCAATAAGAGCTGAGGTGGGCTCTGCCGTAGCAGGGAAACCTGGCAGCGCGGTTCCATATAAACACGCTGTCATCTGTTGACACACTCAGGGCAAGGCTCCATGTGGTATGTGTGGCTGCTATTGCAAGCTGCCGCTGTGCCAGGGATGACAAAAGAGGATTATTTAATGTCCTGCCTCTCGCAGTATCTGGGTGACACACCAGGAATCCAGGTCTCTGCTCGGTGAGAAGCACACGTGCTCCTTGTGCTCCGACCACTGCAAACACACGGCCTCTGCCAGCACTGAGGGCTGGAGCCTCAGCCAGCACTGAGGGCTGGAGCCTCAGCTCCGCAGGGAAAGCAAAGCACAGAGCTCAGCCCAAGGCTCCCTTCCCTTTGCAGGCTCTCTCCCGTGCACCCGAGCTGGATCTGCCGTGTCCTTCCCCGCCTCCATGGCAAGCTGCCACCCGAGCCTGCATGCATGGGAGCAGCACGGCTGCAGGAGCAGGGCACGGCTGAAAGCCTCCCATTCATGCGGTGAGGTTTTCCCTTCACGCCTGAGAGCTCCTTGGCTGCGTCCTCCCAGGCCAAGCGTTACCTGGTTGGGGTCCACGTCGTAGCCGTGCTTGGCTGCCAGCGTCCTCCCCATGGCCAGGTTGATCACGTAGCTCACGATGGCGAGGGAGAAGGCTGTGCCGATCATGTCCTTCCACTTGTGCACCAGGGGCAGGGTTGGTGCTGGGAACCTGCGCTCGGAGCAGAGGAGGGAAGCAGCTGTGACGCGAGTGGAGTGGGGGTTTGGGAATGCCATAACCCATGGATGGCTCGGATGGAGGGCGGCAGTTGGGTAAGGAGGTGCAGCAGGGCTGCCGGGCAGTCCTGGAAGGGAGCTGTCATACAGCAGGGAAGAGTGAGGTGTTCTCCAGGCTGCAGGAGGAGGAGGAGGAGGGAAAATGAGCTGGAAGTTGGGTCAGACCCGCACATGCACTTACCCCATGCTGATCTTCCCAACTACTGGCATGCCGTACTTCTCAGGCATGTTAAAGCTGCCAGATATGGCAGTGGCAACTATTACCTGGAAGTACAGAGAATAAGAACAGTGAGCAGAGTATGAGCTCTCTCAGGAGCACTAAGCTTGCTCAACTCCTGGGGCTGACAGTGCAAAATCAGCACCAGATTTGGACTAGGAAAGGAGAGGACTTCTCCACGAGGAGTTATGTTCCTCATCCTCAGCATCACCAGGATGCAGGTACAGTCTAACAGGGATGAGGTGGGCATCAGAGGTCCCCTCCATGGGGATGGCCCAAGACATGTGGGAATCACATCATAGTCACTGTACTGATGCTCTGCTGTCAGGTAAGGGGAGGGACTGGCTCCTGCAGGACCTAAGGAACAGCTCACGTGTCACTTACAATGATGATCTCCATGGGGATGGGCATCCGGATCTTCTTCATGTACTTTAGGTTGAGCTCCTTGACAACGATCAGGAGCACAGCACTGACCAATGCATAGACCAGGGAGGCCACGTTGGTTTGGGGCAGACCTTTACAAATATCAATGAATGTCTAAAGGGGAGAGAAGAGGAGAAGGTGTCAAAGGGAACCAGAGACTCTGGACAATGTGGACAGCAGAATGGAGATTATTTGTTACCACAATCAACTGCAAACACCCTGAGATGTGACGAGGGTGAGGGAAGTGCTAGAAACCCTGCTGTCGAGATCAGCAACAGCCCTGGGGCTGTGCTCTCCACTTAAATGCAGTTCTAGCTACATCAATGCAGGATGCATCCATGGGAGATGCAGGACAGCGCAGGAATGTGGAAACCTGCTCATAGGAAATGTTTCTGTTGATCACAATTGTGCAAGACTCCTGCTGTGAAACACAGTTCATGTTCTCCCCGAATGCCAGGCCTCTTTCATTAGTTCTAATTAGAAAGTAATAGATAACACTGAAAGGAAACACAATGGCAGCAGCATGGGACACCTGTATTCCCCCTCCCTCCACCCTTTCCTTCTCTCTGAGCCCCCCTTGCCCAGGTGCCTGCGGTGGGGTGGTCACTGGGGAAGGAGGTGCAGGGAAGGCACCCACTTACATAGACGATAGCTAAAGGCCCGGTGTAAGACGGGACTGTCAAGCCGAAGACGTACTTGAGCACGGAGATGAGGATCTGCAGCCCTGCTGCGGTCATGAAGCCCCTGATGAAGGACTCGGAGAGGTAGATGGCAACAAAGCCAAACTGCAGGAATCCCAGGCACAGCTAGGGCAGGACAGACAGGGGGGTTGGGAGCGTGCTGGCCGCGGGAGCTGCAGAGCCTCTGCTGGGAACCTGCTCCGCTCCGGCGAGTTTCACACCGGAACTGGGGTCCCCCCGAGCCCTCTGCTCCGAGGCATCACCAACTCCAAGTGGGGCCTCTTCCAGCACCTCCTGCCGCTGGCTCTGCTTGGCAGAGCTCCGTGTGGGAGCCGTACAAGTCCTTACTTGTATGATGGCTGTGAGGCAGGCTAAGGTGGCCGAGATCTCCAGCCTGGCCGCCTCCAGGGCTGTGGTGTTCACGCTGGTCTCATTAGTGGTGTGGTTGAAGTACTGGAAGTCCGACTCCGGAGCCAGCTCATTGCAGACGTTGCCAACAATAATGCTGATGACTGCAAAAGTACCTGCAGCACAACACGGTGATGTCAGTGGCTTTCTCTAGAGAGCATCCCATCCTGGAAGGTGCTTGGACCGAGTGGCCCAGCCCATCACCACAACCAGCCCCGTGGCAGGATGCGGCTGTGGGCCACTGGGGTGAGACCCTGCTCTGCAGCCAGAATATGGGATCCCATAAACCCCTGGCAGACCAAACATGCCCCAAAATCTCTATTCTGGAGCACACTGAGTATTCCCAGCCAGTATTTAACTGCCTTGTGCAGGCGGTTGCTGCACAGACTCTTACCTGGAACCATCTGATGGATACCCCCAAGGAAGAGGTATGTTACCAATGGGAAGAAGGAGGAGTAGAGCCCATTGACAGGAGGCAGATTGGCCAGTAGTGCAAAGGCCATCCCTGGAAAATACAAGGGAAACAGGTCTGTGAGGATGGTGCCAGCCCCTTGCCATGCTCACACTCATGTCAGCTCCAAGAAGGTGCTGTGGCTGCTGCCTTCTGGGCAGAAAAGGCCAAAGAGGGCAGGGAAGGGCACCACAGAGGAAGACAGGGACAGTCAGGTCGGAAGTAGAGCTTGGGTGTATGCACATCATCAATAAAGGCAGCTAATCCCCCCCACACTGCACCTGTGCAGGCTTCTCCTTGAGCAGGCAAAGTGCTGGCCCCCCCAGTGACCCTGAGCCATGGCAGCTCACCTTGCGGCACCTGGATTGTCCCGGCACTGACCCCCCCGAGAACATCAGGCAAAAGGTACTCCTTGAGTTTATACTTGGGAAGCCACACGAGGATCGGGAAGAGGCTGAAGAGGATGAGCTTGAGCCTGGACGCTGAACACCTGGAGGAGATGGGAAAAACAAGCGTATAAGAAGGGAGGAAGCAAGGGAGCAAGGGAGGGTCATCCTAGGAATGTCTCAGTCTTTCTCCCACACCAAATCCTAAGCCCAGGCTGCTTCTGGGTTGGCACGTGCACTGTCTCTGTCAGCTAACGTGTATGGTCTTGCTTCCCTGTGCTACTGCCTCCCTTCTTCCAAGCAATGGGGCTGGATTTCCAAGGCAGTGCTCAGCCAGCTTATTCATCTTTATTTGCACAATTATTAATCTTCCTTTAAGGAAAGGCAGTGCTGGTTTTAATCAGGAAGCTGATAAAAGGATGTCCCAGCTGGAAAGCTGAAAGAAATAACCCACCCCCCTCATCCCGACATCCCTATTAAACAGATCTTGGAGAAGACCCCGGCATCCCAAGTGCGCGTAGTGCAAACCATTGCCGCCAGCAGTGAGTAACCAACTCCACTTGCTTCAATATGATTTGCACTTCTCCTGTGCCTCTCATCCACCCAAGCCCTGAACATCACGGAGGTTTCCCAGGATAGAAATGGAAACTACATCCCCAGGTGGGAATTACAGCCCAGCTCCAGACCGAGCCTGGTCTCCGGTCAGCCCCTGCTCTGTTACCTGAAGAGGTTCCTCAGTTTGTCCCCAACAGGGTAAGTTCTGCTTTTCTTCTCAAACTCCTCATCGAAGAGGCTGAGGGAATAGGCAGGACGCTCGATGACGTAGCGAGGCCTGGCCTGGTTCATCTCTGGATCATTGGATTCTGCTCCCGGCACAGAACAAGAGGGAAAAGCACAGGCAGGAATGTGAGTGGAGCCGGCCCCACCTGCGCTATAACAGACCGGACACCTCCAGCGCCTGGGAGCCCTCCCCACACATCTCCACCCTAAATAGTTTCCCTGTAGCGTAGGGGCAGGTCCTGGGAGTGGCTTCTCCTGGCACCAGGGGCTGCTGCTCCCCGGCACTGGGATCCTTCCCCTGCTCTCTAGAGGTGATGCTGATGAGCAGGAAGGGGACCGGAGCGCCCTGGATTGTGCGGCACAGGAGCAGGGGTGGCAAACTCAGCTCCGCCACTCACTGCCTTTTTGCCTTGGGCAAATCACTTGACCTTTATCGTGCCTCAGTTTCCCCACCTGCCAGTAGGGTTGGCCGGGCTTTGCAAGGCAAAGTAGATACTGACTAAAGGCAGTTTCCACCCGAGGGCTCATTTCCTCTGCCAAAGGGGCTCATTTGCATCCAGCAGCCATCCTGTTCCTCACTTGGGACAAGCCCTAGGAAGTGATGTGCACAAGGATAACTGTTGCTATCTCATTTCAGTGAAGAAGATGCCCAAATATCTGGAGGCACTAGTCCTGCCTGTGTCTGGGTCTTACCAAAGATGATAAATTCCACTGAACCCTCATTTTACTATGACCAGCGATTCCCTGGAAGTGGGGAGGATCAGTCTGGGGAGCCTGGGAGTGGAGGAAGGAAGTGGTCAGGTATAAACCAGGGATCTTGGTAATTATTGGTGGTATGGCTTGTATCTAAGTGGGTCATTGCCCAACACAGGAGTGGGAGAGGGGGTGGAAAGAGCTGGTGATTCAAGCAGGAGAATGCACCAAGAAACAACATCCCCGGTGCTGAGAGCTCGCAGAGTGATTTGAATGCAGGGCATCCTCCTCTCCCCTCTGTTGGCACTGCTGAAGGCAGTGAAGGCACTGAGTGCCCTAGCAAAATGCCCATCCACAGGACTAATGTCAGCCCTTGCTGATAAGCAGCTACCTCGGACTAGGGGCTGGAAGATATGAGTAACAGGGAGCAGTGGCCCAGCAGTCCAGGGCAGGAAGGGAAGGATGATGCAGGCAGCTGAAACTTGGGAGAATTTAGGTCAATGGGATCATTATGCAAATAGGAGCTAATGGGTTCCGAAAGGGAGGTCATGGACCCCACTTCTGCACTGATCTTGGGGGCAATCCGGTGCCTTTGCTGTACAACAGCTCCAGCAATGCTGTGTTTCTGATTCCAGGCTCTGGGAGAGAGAGACCCCAGCCTATGTCCTCGGAGGGCAGCTAAGGCAAAGAGGAGACGTGTCCAACCCAATCTACGCTATGATCCTGTGTCCCTCTTCCTGCATTACCAGGTGCTGAATCCAGTGCCCTCTGCAGGCACTGGAGTCCCTGCTGCTCCCTTTCAGCTAGAGATACCTTTCCAAGAGCAATTCCAAGCTTTACCTCTCAGAGGATTGGTGCAGGCCAACACTGAGCAGTGTCCCAGGCTCTTTCCCAGTCCCGCTGCTCATTCCAGAAGCCCATCTGATAACCAGTCATTCCCTGCTTTTCCCACGTCAGGCTGCAGGAGCCTTGTCTCTGCCTCCCGCTCCCGTTGCTGGGCAGGTTCCCGGCATACACAGCCTTTCCCAGCTCCCAGCCCCACAGCTCTGCTCTCTGTTGCCAGTTTCCATTGTGTAGCCCAGGTCCAGGTTCAGCAACAGGCACCTGAGGGGTGAGAAACCCCCCAGTTTCTGGGACAAGAAGCCCCTCTTGGCTTCTTTCTGGGCTCCATTGCTTGCCTGCCCCCAGCCAGCCTGGAGCAGCCAATCCTATCCCGGCTCCTTAATGAATTTCCCCTGCTGAGCGAAAGTGCTGGCAATCAGGGAAAATAATAAACAAGGCAAGTATCAAGGGGAAAATATCCCCATGATTAAATTCCATCTTAAACAAACAGCCCAATGATGTCAGCGTCTCGGACAGAGTCAGGCTCTTGCCTTGGCTTATCGCTGGCCTTGCCCTACATCAAACAGCAGGTTAAACCTCCGAGATTTCAGAATTAAAGGGAACGAGCTGGGGGACTGCTCCGTGAACAGAAGGCAAACCCGGCTGTGGTGGTGGTGGTGGGAGAAGAGCAGGGCAGGGGCAGGTCGCTGGAGCAATGCGATGGACACAGAGGGAGAAGCAGAGAGCCAGGGACCGGGGTGTTCACAGCTCAGCTCCAGAATGGTGTGGCAAGGAAAGGACAAGTCCTGGGGGAAGAGCTCCAGGTGCAGAGCTCCTCTTCCAAGCTTTGCAGGCAGCCCTTTCCCGCAGTGGGGGATGCTGAGGACTGTGAAGTTTGGCCCCACTGATAAATGCACTGAGAAACAGCGACAGGCTGAGGACGTTGGAGCAGGCAGCGAATGAGGGCAGAACTGCTGAGCTCCGAGAGCGTGACGTGGGTCAAAGATGCTGTCCCAGCAGGTCATCAGCTAAGAGACCCATGGGCTCCTACCTGGCTGACCCCTGCCCCACCAGCCTCCAAGCAGCCTGTGCATGCCAGGCATGGACCTTTTTCCAGTGTTCATCTTGCGCATGCCCTCCCTGAGCCCTTATCTTCCATCCCTGCGCTGGTGATAGCTGTGTTTGGGAAGAGGAAGGTCACATTGAGGTTTCTGGCTAGTGCTGATAGAAGCCACTGGCATAAAGCCGCTTGCCTTTGCTGGCATAGGCATGGAAAAGGGACTCCAGCCCAGGGAGCGTGAGTGGGAAAGCAATCTGTTCACTGCCTTAGATGCGATACAAGGGCCATGATTGATCCCAGTGCAAGAGCTGGACATTCAGGGAATGCCTCTGCTGAGTTTTAGGGAGCAAAGTCAGTGCTCTGGAAATAACATTTCCTCCTTTGGCTGCCCCTTCTCCATTCCCCTCCTCCTTGCACAAGGCGATGCACACACAGGTCTTGCTGACTGCGGCTCAGCTGATGGAGCTCTGCTCCCTTCCACATCCTGGGGGAATCCTCATCAAAAACACCTCTTTCCCAGCAAAGTTGCCCAAGAACCGGTTGTAAAAAGCAGCTCCCCCCTACCCCAGGAGGCAAGGTCTGCCTGCACGAGGCAAGCGCAGGTGCAAGGGTTCGGTTGCGACACCAGGACAAGGTCTTGACTCCTGGTCCCGCAATCAGTGCCCTCAGCACTGAAGCCACGGCGCTTCCCAGCCTCTGGCTCCCGGCTCTGGCTGCAGGTGCCATGGAAGCCCCAGGGCAAGGCGGTGAAAGGGCCCAAGTGCTGCAAGGTCAGCGAGGAACCTGTCACCTCCTGCCCTGGAGCCTGCACTGTGCTTCCCACTGGGGCATGGTGTGGGGAGGGACAGGCGGCTGCACTGCTGCACTCTGCCCCTTTCACACCTCTGGTATGGAGCTGGGCGCGCAGAGCCCACAGGCAGGAGGAAGAGGAGGTTTTGCTGTCAGTCAGTTCAGAGGCTGCAGGAGGACGTTGTGTAATTCACCTCCATTGGGTGCTCCCGGGTTGTTCCCTCTTTCTGACCTCCTGGCATCAGGGATCGGGCAGGATTGAGTGTGGATGATGGTCCACATTGGGAGCTTGTCACCAAGGCACCCCCAGCACGTTCCTAGGGGTTGGTGTCTTCAGACACCGCTCACACCTCTTTCCTCACAGCTGAAATCACTCTGATCCAATTGAGTTTCGTTTTCCCTTTGCTCTGAGTAGGGTTCGTCTGCAGCTGAACTGATTCAGGAAGACAGCACCTTGCAGTGGGAAAGCCAGACTTGGATCCCACGTTTCTGGCACAAGCATATTGGCAAAATCACCTTTCCTGGTGACGTGAGGAAGGGGAAGAGGCAGCAGCAGGGCAGCGGCGGCTGTTCCAGGCAGGTGAGCAGTCGGCACACGCAGTGCCACACATTGAATGCTCGCATTTGGAGCTGGGGTTTAGCAGAGGCTGATGCTGGGAGGGCAGATAGATCAGTTATGGAAAACATCCTATCCCGAGAAGGGCTTTTAACCTCAGAAAAGACAAAACACCGGAACCCATAAGGTTCATAAAGCGAAGCTGTTTCAATCCATTTTACCCCAAGCAGCATGCAAGGACCCCTCATGACGGCTGATGGAATGAACTGCAGACAGAGGGGGGACATGGAGAAGGAGGGAGAGGGGTGCTGGGAGGTGTTAACTGGCCCTGCCTGCCGTGGGGAGGCACGGAGGGATCCACACACCACGGGTGCAGGGCAGGGAGGAGACATCCCTGCTTCCCTCCAGCTCCCACCTTTCCATCCTGTGCTGCAGCCTTGGTGCTAACATCCCCCTTCGGCAGCAGCTGAGCTCCTCCACTCCTGCACTGTAGCCACGGGGCAGCCAGGCATTAAATCGGTGGTTTCTTCCTTTGCTTAGATCAAATATTTGGCGTGTTCAGTAGGTGATTTCCATCGGGCAGATGCCTCTTTGCAGGTTCTAAGTGACCCAGCCCAGTGCAGGCACTGGGCAGGAGCTGGACTCTTGTTCTGCTGTTGCTGGGCCGGTGCCAATGTTTGATGTACCACTTCACATGAGTTTCTAACCAAACTAGCCCTGCACTTGGTAACCAGCATAATGAGATCTGCAGACATCTGCCATCTACCGCAGGTGAAGCCAAAGGGTGTTTGTGAACTAAAATGCTTGTATTCAGCAGCTCTTTGTATGCTGTTCAAGGCAGCACATGCAAACCCCAAGGAATTACCAGGTTTGCAGACTGCAGCATTCCTGCACTTATCCGGGATGCCTGCTGCAAATGCTCCTTTGGGAAGGAAAACCACCTCTGGGGTCACCCAGTCCATCCTTTCCCAGCTGTCGAGGATGAGAAGTGTTTCTGTACTGGAAATCTCTGGCTTGGGGCAGAAAAAGAGTGTGGCCAGCAACAGATGTCACTGCAAGGATTTATCTCCAAGGGAAATATTAGGACAGGTCCCCAGCTTTTCTGCTTGCTTACAAATGAGGTGTGAGCTGCTTTTATCAGGGCAGAGCGGAAGCATCCCCGCTGCGTGAGCAGCAGTTTACCCAGTGGAGCAGGCTTATGGGGATATCTTCTGTTACCTGCACACGAGGGCCACTGCCCAAACGGGACCTAAACATCCCATGAAATGACGCTGGGAGCAGTGGGAGATGCTGTGCCCAATCTGGGAGCACTTCTCATTCCCAGGTTTAATACTCCCTCCTCACCTGATTACATGCCCACACGCACCCAGGTACCAGGAGCTAAGACCCTTTGCCTAGGTTGGATTTCAGCTCACAAACACTGCTCCTAGTCCCTTGCCTCCAGGTGCCTCTATGAGCAAACTCTGCAGCATCTTTGGGGCAGGGACCACTTTCCATTGTGCAAGCACAGAAAGTTCTGATGGTAACAAGGACCCAGAAACATATATATAATGTTATATAAATATATAAAACTCGTGTGAAGTGGTACATCAATATATAAATATAAATGTAATATATATATATATAAATACTCTGTCATTGGTATTGCCTCTCCTATCCCAGGCAATCCCCCCCACCTTTATGAAGCACAGCAGGAGCCAGCCAGGATAGGATGGCAGGATTTATTCTAGCAATAATGAAGTCACATATTTGGCTCTTCCAGCCTCTCTCCATCAATCAAGCTCTTGGATCCTTGGTGCTGCTAATTCCTGAGTAAATCTGCTGCTGGAAAACCCCCTTTAGCAAAAGGAGGGAGAAAAAGAGCAAGGGGTGGTGGTGGTGGCGGGGGGGAATGGAAGTACCAGTTCTCCAAATAGCGCAGCTCCCACCCGGAGCTGTGCAAATCCCCACGCCCACCCAGACAAAGAGCACGATTGTTGGAGCGGGGTTACCTTGGCCGAGGAAGGGCCGATGCTGAGGGGAGCTGCGATGCGATGCGATGCGGCGAGAGGTGCAGGCGAGGAGCCGCGCCAGGGCTGTGCTCCAGCCAGCCCGTGAGTCATTTATAAACCACCCCGGGGAAGGGGACCCAGGGCTGTGCTCGGCGCCTGATTGGCTTGGGGCAGGGAACTGCGAGCGAGTGCACCCAGGCTAAGCCCAGGAGATAGCCGGGGAGATAAGGGGAGAGCTGAGGAGGGACAAGGGCTTTTCTGGATGTCCCCCTCCAGCCCACCCCTCCCCGCCCGGCCTGGGCCGTTTGATCCCCTCTGCAGGTCGCTCTGTGCTCCCGGTGACAATAGCTCATATTCACCATCAGCCGGCCCCCTCCCTCGCCTGCTTTGGACCCGGGGTGGGAGAAGATGAGTTTGTTGGTCTGGATGAGGTGGGCAGCGTCTCCCGGCCTTTGTGCTCTGTCTCTGGGATGGACAATGGAGAGCTTTGTGCCAGCGCCGGACCCTGCAGCCTGGGCTTTGAGGAGGGGATTGGCAGTGGAAAGCAGTTTCTTTCTTATTTCCAGGTTCAAAGGGATGAGAGGAATGGGGAAGAGTCGCTTCCTGGCCTAGTGGGGGTACCTTCCACCTGAGGAGGAAACAACCCGGTCTAGGGGAAGGTGTCCCGGCCTGTGCAGGGGGCTGGAACTGGATGAGCTTTAAGGTCCCTCCAACCCAAACCATTCCATGATTCTATTTAACATGTGGAAGGTGTGGGCTCCATTCCCTTGTGTCCCCAGCCTCCACCAGCACCACTGTGCTGAGCTGTGCCCAGGCTTGTGGTCTCCTCTCCTCCTAGAGGGATTCAGGAGCGCAGGAACTGGGTACCGGTCAGGATGTTGCAGATGATGAGATGGAATAGGGACATCAGCAGGGGACGTCACCAAAGGAATAGGCCGCTAGAAGGAATCTGTGAGGGGTTACTTGCTGTGGAAGGAATTGATCTCTGGTGCCTTGTGCATGTGGAAAGCATCAGCATTTACTGCCAAGAAGCCTCATGTTCCGGCAATCAATCGCTGTGTCGGAGCATGCCAAAGGAACACCCTGCCCGAGGGTGGCAGAGGAAAGGGGGCTGATTCATTGTGCTCTCGCAGAGGTAATCATTGCCAAGCAGTTATCCTGTAAATATCATTAATAACCCCTATCAAGAGTGATTTTTAAAGGGCAGCCTGATAGGCACGGAGCCCTTTGAGACGGAAGCGCATGACATGGCAGGGCCAGCCCAGCGTGGTCCCTGTCATAGGGCAAATCCTGGGAACACCAGCACCCAAAGGCCCCAGCCACAGGGGTCCTGCCCACAAGGCACCGCAGGAACAGAGGAAACAGCATCTCTGCTGCAGAGGTGATGCTGGCATCACCAAACTGCCTGGACCAGCAGCTAATGCTGAAAGAGGCTTCATTGCCCACCTTTGAGCTGGTGCTTTTCCTGGCAGAGCTTCACCAATGGAATCTTCCCCCCCCCCCTTTCCCAAACTGAGATTCCAATGTGGGCAGAGCTGTGGAGCTGGACAAGTGGCTGGGGCATGGAGGGTGAATGACCAGTTTGAGATCAGTGTCTGAGCTTAGAATAGGACCACGGGGTCCTGCTTCCATCCTAACCACAAAGGACGGAGAAAGGGTGAAAGGGGATGTCGCTGCTCCCTGACCGACATGCAGTAAATGCAGTTACACCAGGGTGCAAAACCAACGTGGCCAAAGGGACCCAGTGGTGCTTGGGCTGGGGCATTGCCTTGCACAAGCTGCTCTGTGCCCTTCAAACCTTGGTATCCCTCCTGCTGCATGGGACAGATCCTACTGTGTGGGGACAGGCTTCCATTGCAAGAGCTGCTACTCCAAAGTCCCAGAGGGTGTGATCAGGGAGATGCCTCTGCAGACAGGCAGCCCCGTACCGCACCGATGGTCCTCTGGAGTGTCTTGCAATGAGAGGTGCAGTCCTGGTCAAACTCCACTTGCTGTAGCTATAAACACAACCCCAATTCCACCTCCTGCTGCTCCGGCCAAACGTGTGGCCCAAAGCACTCTGCTGGGATGTGGCCATCGACAGGGCATGGATGGTGCCTGGGGAGCACCGGGGCTGCCCAGAAAGCTGGGAAGGTTTGGGAGATGGGAAGATACCAAAGGGACTCCTCGGAGTCAAGCACGGAGCCCTGGGTGCAGGGACTGCTGAGCTGTTTATCTGGGCTCCGATAAGCACATACCGAGTGCTGGAATGTGTGGATTTATTTGCGGATGATTAATATTAGCAGATAAATTGCGCTTAATGAGGGCAATAATTCAGTGGTAATTTACTGCTGGAAACGATGAGAAAGCTGCTTTGGAAGCCTGAGGTTAGAGGCAGAGGGGAAAGGCAGCGCGTGCCCCGGGGCAGAGGGGTTCTGACGGTGGAAGGACCTGCACGGAGCCTTCCTCCCTCCCTTCCTCCTCCTTTCTCTTCCTCCTCCCTCGGACCTGCAGGGAGCTGCTGCTGCTGCTGCTGCTGCTTTCGGTTTTGCCAAGGAAACAGGGCTCGTGCAGCCGCGGGCATGGGCAGGAGCTGGGCTCTGCGCTGGATTTGCTGCTTCCCTGTGTGTCCATCCCCTCAGGAGCTCCGGAGGTCAGGGATGCGCCTCAGCCGCAAGGGAAAGCAGGGATCTGGGGTCCAAACTCCCACAGGAACGAGGCGGCCACTGCTGGAGCAGGGCTGCAGGATGCCCTAGGCACCCTGTGCCAGCGCCTCAGCACCCTCACGGGGAAGAGCTTCTGCTTAGGAGCACAACAACCTTACACAGGGCTGGTCATTGCTGCTCCCAGGGGAGCAGTGCCAGGCGATGGAGACCCAGGTCCCACTTGAAAGGGAGCCGCCAACTTCTAACACTTCCCTTTGCTGCAGGTCTGAGCTGGCACCGGGCTCAGCAGCTTTATCAGGGGAGCAGCAAGGAACATGATGTCCTGCAGGGACACAGTGGGGTTACTGAGCGCCAGAAGCAAGGGTGGGATGCTGAAAGGTGCTGGGAGCTTCCGAGCGGCCCCTGTGGTTCAACCCCATGTTGATGTTTCATGAGGTTTATTTACTGGGGTGAACTCAGAGCTGGGGAGAGGCACGGCAGCTTCCTGCTTATCTGACAGGGAATTGCTGTGTCTCATCTGCTCGTGGCCTTTACAACCTGCTTTGGCCCTGTGGAAATGTCTCCAAAGGCAAGGGAAAGGTTCTTCTTTAGATGGGTCTATGGAATGAACCCTCTTTTGTTGGTGCTCGAGGGAGACCTCATGGGAGAGTCCTGGACCACATCACCGTGAGCACAGCGCACGAGTGCATCCCTGACATGAAGGCTTCGCCGTGTCAGATGCCCTTGCTTGAGGAGCAGAGCGGGTTCCGTTGGTTGGAGCCCTGATCTCCCTTTGGAGCCTGCAGAGCAAATGTCACCCCCAGAAGATGCTGCCCACAGAGGCTGCACAGGGGCTGCTTGTCCTCGGCAGGGAGCTGGGGTCCCACATCTGGGCTCTGTGCGGGCACCCCTGGCCAAGGGCTGTTACCTTGGTTGTGCAGGGGCTGCGAGGCCGGCACCTGCAGCGGGGAGCACACGAGTGCTCAGCCGGGGCTGCCCAGGGCCCAGGCTGCACCAGGGCTGGGTGCAGGCAAACGCGCAGGGATTGCAGCAGGATCACCCCAGCCCGCGGGCTCCCTGTGTGCGGAGCATCCCACTCGCCTGGAATCCAGGCTCTGCCTCCCCCCACACTCACTGCTTCCCCCCCTCCAGGCTTTCTGCCTGCTCTGAGTGAGGAGCCAGGCAAAATCAGGCCTTTTCACTCAAACAATTGGATTCCAGCAAAGGGAGGTTTTCCAGGTTGAAAAAAAAAAGGAGGAACTTTTTGGCCTAAAAATGTGGGAACTGCGTGGAGGAGGAGCTCAGCAACAGCTTCCCCCTCCTTGACGCCAGTGTTCGTGCAAGGTGGTGCAGAGCCATGGGAGCAGGGGGGCAGTGGGTGAGAAGTGAACGTGGTCCCTTTGGAGCATCGTGTTAGCTCCCTCGCCTGCTATGTGGCCTTGGGCAACTCATTAAGGCCCGAATGCTCAAACCTGGGTGATGGGAGATAAGTCACTGAAATAAAACGTCTCATTATTCATGGCTCTGAGGTCAGGGTCTGCAGAAGACGCTTTCAAGGCAGGATGGCTTCAGTGGAGCTCCTGTCGCCCCTGGTCAGAGATCAGGAGCCAGATTCCAGATGAAAGAGCTGCTTTGCCTGTTTCAGAGGGGGTTTCAGCAGGGGTGTGCTGGGTGCTGGTAGCACGAGGCCAGAAGCCAGCTCGGGATGCCAGGCTGCCTGACACAGGCATTGAGCATCTCACAGAGCCATCATTCACAGAACGGTTTGGGTTGGAAGGGACCTTAAAGCTCATCCAGTTCCAACCCCTGTGCTCAGAACCCTCTCCACAGCACTGAGGGATTGGCTCCAGCACACCCACAAGGCTCATTACCTGGGTCCATGCAGTGGTGATGCCATGGGGAATCCTGCCTGCTCCCACGGCTACAATCTCTGCTGCTGAATTCCTGTGTCTGGAATGATGCTCTGTGGGCTCCATCCCACTCAGGTCGAGCCCAGAGCCTGAACAAGGGCTGTGGAGTGAGTGGAAGGTCTGAGCACCCTCTCTGCTGAGCACATTTGTCCTGCTCAGCTCTGGGGGGCCAAATTGCTGCTCGTTGGGATAAAACAGATGAGTTTGTGTCTGCCTCCAGCACTGAGAGCTGCTGCAGGAAGGGTGCAATTGGGAACGATATTGCTATTGACATGGATGGTGCTTAACATCTGCTGTCCAAACCTGACTGAGCACACTGGGGGATGCTCAGCCCAGAGCTGGGCCAGGATGATGGCATTAGGAGGGCTCCAGGCAGCAGCTACACCAGGGAGGAAGCAGTTAATGCCCCTCGCATCCCGATATTAAGGGACAAATCCTCTCTGTGTGCCTCTGTGGGGACCTGCAGCGTGATCCCAGCGCTGCAGCCCCCTGTGCCCCCCGGCTTCATCCTGCCTGCACCCCCCTGCCACCATGGAGACCTATAGGGCAGGGTGCACACAGGGACATGCTGTGTCCATCCAGCCCCAGGGACGAGGGGAATGGCCACGGCCACCTCAGGGGCCAGCCCCAGCCTTTGCCTCCTCAGCTTCCTGAAGGATGGAGGGAAGAAGTGGAGCGGGTGCTGAGCTCAGCTCCCATCGGGCTCCCTCTGCTGACAGCCAGCCCTGGCCACGGCCGCACAACGGCTCTGTGCGGAGCCCTCGCCCCATCCTCCTGCCGCGGGGCCGCAGGAGCGCATCCATGTACCCGAGTGCATGGAAAAAGCGGGTATCTGGAAGTAAAAATGAACGATTTAATTCCTTTCCTTAAAAACCGATCCCTGACAAAGGGCTTCACGGAGGGTCCTCGCCAGCGGGGCGGGAGGTGACCCACGGGGCTCGTGCATGGGAGCAGGGGAAACCGAGGCACGCAATGGTCTCATCCCCAGCGCCTGAGTCCAGGAGGGGACCTGGCTGGGCTCAGACCCGCACCGTGCCCACCAGCCCCGCTTCTCCCTGCAGGACACACCGTGAGCATGGCGTGGGGCCACCATTCCACACGCTGGGAAGGGTGACCATGGAGAGGCATCAGAGCAGTGCTCTGGCACCGTCACCATACGGGGTCACCCGTTCAGGTGCCAGCGGATCAAAGGGGAACGTCGGGAGAGCAGCTCCAGAGAGGTGGGAAGCAGCAAGTCCTGGGATGCGCAAGCAGCCGGTCCCAGTGTGTTAAGGGGTCACTGATGGGGTCCTGGCTCGGGCAGCCTCTGAGGCCGGGATGGCCACGGGCCTTGTGGGGTCCAGCCCGCCTGGGCTGTGCTTGCCCGGGGTCAGCAGCAGCTCTTCTTGGGCTTGTCGTTGGGCGTGAGTTTGATGGAGTCAGTCAAGTAACTCTCAAAGATCCCTTTGTACTGGAAGAAAGAGAAGAGCAAGGGTGAGCGGGGCCAGCTCCGAGCAGGGCTGAGGGCCTGGGCAGCGGAGCTGCGGGGCTGATTCACTGCTAAAGGCAAAACCTATGGGAAAGCCGCTTGGAGGAGCTCCCTTGGTGCGGGAACACGAAGGTCCCCATGGGAGGCCGCTAGAGGACGGTGCTGGAGCGCTCCGCAGAGCCACACGTGGGCAAGGAGAAAGGGCAGTTCCGGCTCTTTCCCAGCTGATTTAGGATCTATTTCAAGCACTCAGGCACCGGTGGGGTCTGTTCCCTGGGGCTCTGCCACCCGGTGTGAAAGGAGGATGCTCTGCACCCGAGGGCGGGCTCACCGTTGCCAGCGCCTGCTTTGCCAGGGTCTCGAAAGCCTCCGCGACGTTGATGTTGTTCTTGGCGCTGACTTCAAAGTAAGGGATGTCCTTCTCCTTGCACCAGGCTGAGGCCATCTCCTTGGATACCTGCGGGAAAGGAGGATGGAGCCACCTCGCAGCCCTGAGAGATGCTGGTGGAGGGGACCCTAATGTCCACCCATGCACTGCTGGATGGATGCTGCAGTGCAGGCAGCTGAGATGCTTCATTCCTGGGCACAATCCCTGCTGCAGAGGGCAGTGGAAGGAAGGATCCTGCTTATTCCCTCCAAGAGACAGCAGCACTGGGAGCTCAGCAGCTCCTTCCCTGGGAGCCTGGTTTTCGTGAGAGCACAGGGAGAAGGTTGGCTCTGCAGGGCAAGGACCAGCATGAGGGCACTAAGGTCTCCCAATCCATACACCCCACTCTCTCCTCCACCCGTACCTGCCGATCACAGAGGTCTATTTTGTTCCCCAGCACAACCATGGGGAAATCTTGCTCCCTTGGGATGACCTTCTCCAGAAAATCATCTCTCCAGTTGTCCAGGGACTCAAAGGACTCCCTGTCCGTCACATCAAAAGCCAGCATGCAGCCATCTGAGCCTTTGTAGAAGGTTGACACCATGGATCGGAATCGCTCCTGTCCCCCTGTGTCCCAGATCTAGGGCAGAGAAGGGCACAGGTACAGACCACACGTCACAAGCCCTGTGCCATGTTAAGCTCAGGGGAGCAGCTTCAGGCGGTGCTGAGCCCCCCAAACTCAGGTGGGATTGCTCATGGATGCTGAAAACCCAGCCCTGTGAATCCAGCCCTGTGCCCCATGACTCTGACAGTGCCCGGGGACATCAGGACACGGTGGGACACAGGGCTCCAACCCCACTGCTCACCTGCAGCTTCAGGGAGGTGTTGTCCACCACGAGGACCTTGGTGAGGATGCTGGCGCCCAGCGTGGTGCGGTAATCCTCATAGAACGTCCTGTGCACAAACTGGTGCAGGAGGGAGGTTTTGCCCACGCTGGTGGGAGGGAAGGGACAGAGAATCAGGGAATGGATTGGGTTGAAGGGGCCTTAAAGCTCCTCCAGTCCCAACCCCTGCCACGGGCAGGGACCCCTTCCATGGAGCAGCTTGCTCCAAGCCCCTGTGTCCAACCTGGCCTTGAACACTGCCAGGAATGGGGCAGCCACAGCTCCTCTGGGCACCCTTTGCCAGCACCTCCCAGAGAACAACTTCTTCCTTATCCCCAGCCTGAACCTGCCCTGTTCCAGTTCGAACCCATCACCCCTTGTCCTATTGCTACAGCCCCCTGCAAAGCCAGGCTTAAGGGGCTGGTGGCAGCAAGGACAGGGCCTGCACACCCCCAGGCTCCCCTGCACTTCCCTGCCATTGCCAGCACCAGTCCTTACCCCAGCGCTCCGATGATGATTATCTTCAGATCCACCTTCTTGCTGGCATCCATGGACAGACCCTGTGGGACAGCAGAGAGTCATGGAGCTGCAGGGATGGGGCCCGCTCCCACTGATTCCCCAAGGCCTCTCCCCGCTCCCACCCCGGCCATCCCCATGTCCACAACAAACCAGCACCATCCCATGCTCACATCCCAATGGTTTTGGGAGCAGAAACTCCCTGCTCTGCAGCCTGGGCCTGTCTCCTGAGGTGCCAGTGCACGTCCAGACACGCCAGCACTCCGCACCAGAGCACAGCATTGAGCTGCTGTGAGCAATTCCCTGCCTCTCCCTCTGCCTCGGGAGTGCCATTGCTCCCCCCGAAAGCCGGCACTGTGGAAAAGCACCTTTATTAAAGGAGTCTGGAACCCCCTGGGTGCCCCAGCGCAGCCCAGCCATGCCGGGAGCACCCCGAAAGGCTCCCCCAGAGCCGCATCCCCATCCCTGGTGCCCCTCGTGCTCTGTGCCCGGCCATCCCGTGGTCTCGGCTGCCCCGTCCACGTTGGCTCCGCGCGGATGGAAACGCTGACAGCCTCATCCCTGCATTTTTCCCGCATGCGTTGGCCAGCCCCGCTCTGTTCCCTCTTGGCACATCCCCCCTGCCCGGGCCGGGGGGTCCAGGCTCTCCCGCTCCCCTCTCCCTCCGCATCCCGGCTGCGGGCATCATCCTCGGCGCAGGCAGCGCCCCGTGTCTCGGCGCACACAAACTTCCCATCCCTTGCGCCAGAATTCCCGGAGCTTCAAACTCAAAATGGAGTTTCCCGGCCCGGTTTTCCCTGCCGGCGCCTGCTCCCCGCTCCCGTGCTCAGCCCCGGGGCCGCGGGACGGAGGAGGCTGCGCTTACCTGAGGGGCATCCGTGCGTGCGGTGGCCGGGGCTGCGGGGAGGGGAGAGGCGAGGGAGGAGGATCCAGGGAAGGGATTCCCGGCCGGGGAGGGCGGCTGCGGGGCCCCGCGCCGTGACATCAGCAGAAAGGGGCCGAGATGCAGCCGGGGCCGCGGGGTTCCCGCAGCGCTCCCCTCGCATCCGGGATCGTCCAACCGGGAACCGCGGTCCTGCCCGAGGCTGGATGGGGGCGGGAGCCACCCCAGACTTTGCTGGCATAGGGATGGGATAAGAGCCTCTGGGAGCCGGGGACAGCTCGGGCAGGAGCGAGGTGGGGCTGGGGCTTGGTCCCCAGAGGCGGGCAGCAGAGGGGCAGGGTCCCTTGGAGGGGGCTGTGGGCTCTGCAGCTCCTTTGGCCGGCAGCAGAGGGGCAGGGTAGAAGCAGGCGCATTCGCAGCCCCGGATTATGCTTTGGCACCGGCTGCCCTCGATTCCGTCGGGTTTTCCCCTTGCGAACACTCCCGTGGGACCTCGGGGGGATTCGCTGCTCTCAGCAGCACAAATCCTTCTCCTCCTGTTTCCCACGTGCAGTTCCGGACCTGTCTGGCCAGAAGGATCTGCTTTTCCCCCCACGGGGCAGGCGCTGGGAGGGGCTGGGATGAGCAGGAGCTCCCGAGCTGCTCTCGTGGGGGAAGGCTGCAGTTTCCCTGGAGCAGCTCTCTCCTACTCCCCTTGCAGCCTGTTTCCATCGGGCTGCTTCACCTTTGCCCTTGCAGCCAGGCTCTGGTGTCCGACCTCTCCCCTGGCTGCCTGTGCCCTCCTTCCTCTCCTCCTGCCCCTCCAAGCCCGGCGGGATGGAGGTTGCTCACCCGGTCAGATGATCCTGTCCCTCCTCGCTGGTGGAGATGGGGTTTGCAGTTGCGTTGCTGAGCTGATGCCTGCATCCACTTCTGCTTTCGGGCAGGAGGGGCTGCACCCAGCGGGGAGCCCAGCGCCGGCTCCGGCTTCTGCTTGGGTTCACAAGAAAAGGGATTTTCCCGAAGCTCCTGCCCTTCTCATTGCTCCTGGTGTGAGCTGCACCCGGATGGAGGCAGCGGGAGCTGTGGTGGAGAGAAGGTGATGGCCGAGACCCTGCTCAGCAGCGTCTGAAACCACAGCTCCAATCCTGCCCTGGTGCTTCACCAAGTCAGCACTTCTGAGGAACAAGAGCGTGGGTTTTGTGCCCTGTGACTATGAGGAAGGCCTCGCAGCTGGGAGAGGATGAAAGCAGGCTGGAGACTGCCACATCCTGAGGACAGGCTCATGAGGATGAGGAGGGAATGGGCTGTTCCCTGCGCCTTGCAGGGCCGTGATGAAGAGGGAAGAAAGCAAAGGCATCAGAAGGACTAAACTTCCCTAAGGATTTCCAGCCACCTCTGCAGTAGATGTGTTGCTCCCTATCGGAATGCTCAGTGTTTGCTGGAGCAGCATCCCCTGAGCATCTATCATGTGTGGGTGTAGGGATGGAGAGGATGCCCCAGACCTGCCAAGGTGACTCTGGGATCCTGATAGCATTGAGCAGTCCTGGTCGAGCCCAGGCCTGGAGGCACTGAGTGGTCCCTGTCATGCTGAGGGAGCTGGATGCTCCTTTGCTGCCTACAGGGGCGGTGATGGGCTGGTGCCCAGCAGCACCTTGGTGTGCTAAGAGTTAAGCTCCAAGAGGGAGAGGAGACCTTTGTCCAGCAGCCCCAGCACCTTATCTACCAGTGCTGCCTGGGGAGCGCGCAGCTGAGGTGCAGTCGATAGAGGAACCGGTTTCGGAAGCCATGCACTGGTCAGTGGCACAATCGATACCCTGAGCAAGGCAGAGATTTCCTCCTATTGCAAACCACAACGTTTACAACCAGGTCTCGGTTTCCAGCACTCTCAGACCCAGCCCTAAAGCCTGCTCTGCTCTGGGGAAGATGCAGCAGCCCCGAAGCCAGGAAGGGGACCCCAACACCTCATCCTCAACTGCAGACCCTGCAGGGCCTGGATTCAGTATTGAATCTGGAGGCACAGATAAAAGTAGCCCTGCTCTGTTCTTCCTTTTCTCTCTGCCTGCTGCGTGTGCATCACTCATGAGCTTCTGCTTTCTCCTGCATCCCTTGCACCGGCAGCAGATCACAGCAGCCCCCCCTCCAGACCCCCATTCTCTCCATAGCCCCTCAAAGCCCCACCCCAACCCCCTAATCCATCCCTATGGCAGAGCTGTGCAGCTGCTTTTCCATCTCCAGCTTCAAGCACCCGCAGCCACGTTGTCTTTGTGAGTTCCCTGAAGGATCAGAGCAGATTTCACTGGAAACCACCGGTTGTTCCTGCAGGTTTGCGGCTCAGAAACAGCCCCAGGGCCTCTCCAGGCTCCTCGTCACCCTCTCCTTTCTGCTCTACCTGGGCAAAGTGTCCTCTTCTGCCCATGTGGAAATCCCAGCTGAGGACTGACCTTTCTGCTCCAATCCTGCCCATCACAACACGAGCACAGCAGGGTTTGGTTTATGGAAACTTTTATTGGCAAGTGCTTAAAAACGCCCTCTGAGAGAAGCCGCAAAGCAGATCAGAGCGATGCTGAAGGCATCCTCAGTGTGCAAGGAACCTCTGCTGCGCTCTCCAGCTGCAGCCCCTGGTGCCTTCATCACCTCCAGGCTCACGGATAGCCCCTGCCCTGCTGAGACTCCGCTCCCATTCCGCCCCAGGGATGCTCAGCCCTAGGGGACAGCGGGTGCCAGCCCCACTCGGTTGTTTCCACGGTCGAAGACGGAGTAAAACTGGCGGATGAAGACATCACCCAAAATCCAGAGGGGCCCGGCGGGAGGGGGGATGTCCATGCCCTGGAAGCCGCTGGTGCAGAAGGCCATTCCATCGCTGTATTCCTGGAAGGAGAAGTGTCAAACTGGACACGCACCCACATGGAAACACATGGGGTGGTGACTGCGAGTCCCATGTATGGAGCAGCAGCTCCTCACCCCCCGGGACATTGGGAATGGAGGGTGCTGGAACTGCAGCCGTACCGTGAGGGTGTAGGCCTGGGCACTGAGCGTGTAGGGCAGCCCATTGATGGTGAAGGTCACGCTTGGCATCACGCTGAGGCTGCTGCACTCCACTGCGTACTGCGAAACCACCGCAGCTCAGCGCTGCTGCCCCATAGGGATCCAGGGGGTTTGCCCCCCTCCGCTCCCCACCACCGCTCTCACCTCCCCATCCACAGGAGTGGCACCAATAGAGCTTTGCAATTCCTTTATATCCTTGGTGGGACCTGTGATAAGCGATGTGCCCGTGTCCACAATGGCCTGGCACCCGCTGGTGCAGAAAGTCACTGCCCCCCCGAGCTGGATGCTGCAGGAGGAAGAAGGAGAGAAGGAGCACGAAGGACTCATCCTGCTCCTGTGCCCCAGCCCGGCCCTTCCCTCCCTGCCCCGGACTCACTTGTCCAGCTGGATCTGCCAGTACCCTTGCTGCGTGACTGGCACCCAGTTGAGGGTCCCTGTGAAGCGGGAAGGGTCGAAGCCACCAAAGAGCAGTTCCCCTCCCAGGGATGATTCCGGGTTCCTGGAGGGAGGAGGAGGAGGAGAAATGAGGGATTTCCTCCCTTTTACTTTGCATACCTCATTCTAAAGAGGTGTGTTTATATCCACTTGCTTCCCACAAATGCTTTGGGTCATTCTCTTTATCCCTGCAGCCTGTGATGCTCAGCATGGGACCACAACAGAGCAGGTTCAGGTCGGATCTAAGGCAGAAGCTCTTCGCTGTGAGGGTGCTGAGGTGCTGGCACAGGGTGCCCAGAGAAGCTGTGGCTGCCCCATCCCTGGCAGTGCTCAAGGCCAGGTTGGACACAGGGGCTTGGAGCAAGCTGCTCTATGGAAGGGGTCCCTGCCCGTGGCAGGGGTTGGAGCTGGACGAACTTTAAGGTCCCTTCCACCCGTCCCATCCATCCCATCCCCATCCCCATCCCCATCCCATCCCCATCCCCATCCCCATCCCCATCCCCATCCCTCCTCAATGGAAATCCCTTCACTCTCTCAGTGACCCATTTGGCTTTCAGCAGCCCCTCCTGTTTCCCAAAGCAGCTCCTGAGTCTCAGCCGCATCCCGGAGCAAAGCCAGGTCCGTACGTGCTCAGGTAGACAGAGAACATGGGCAGCTCCACCAGGTTCTGAGCCATCATGTTGTCGAAGACAGGGGTGACCCCCCCCACGGCCAGCGAGGGATAGGCCAGCCCCAGGATCCCATCGAACGCAGCATCCACAAAGGCTTTTCCCGGCTCGCTGACGCTCTCTGCGAACTGCTGGTTGCTCACGGTGAGGCCCTCGACCTGCAGGGAGGAGGTGCAGCCGTGATGCTGAGCTGATGGGCAAGCCCCAGGGACCTTGTGCAGAGCAGGAGGAGCCAAAGGTGACTCACGACCACTTGGTCGGATCCGATGACCCCCGTCAAGCTGCCGGTGCCGTACTGGATGGAGAAGGGAGTCCCCACCACCTGGTAGGTGCTGGATTGTGATGGCTGGAACTTGGCGTGCTCGGCTGGGGAAGGAAGGGATGGGAGCCATCAGCGGGAATGCTGTGTGTCTGCACTGCCTCAGTGCCTGGATCCCTCCCCATGGCCAGTGCAGGGACCAGATGTGGAGCAGAGTTTTCTCCCTCTGGAGTGTAAAGGGAGTCACAGCTGCAATCATTGGACCAGGGTTCTGCTTAGGCGCAGTTCAGCGTTTGAAGGCATTGCACATGGTAGGAGGATGGACCAGAGCTGGGCTAAATCTGCACCTGGCAGCGTTCAAGGCCAGGTTGGACACAGGGGCTTGGAGCAAGCTGCTCCAGTGGAAGGGGTCCCTGCCCGTGGCAGGGGTTGGAGCTGGAGGAGCTTTCATGTCCCTTCCAACCCAAACCATTCTATGGGTCTCCGATGCTGTGATCAGCGCTCTCAGTGCCCGCCTTGCCCCTGCCTCCGGCCCCTTGCTCACAGCCTGCATTGTGTGCTATCATCTTTGCTTGTTTGTTTAAAGGCTTCCCCAGCAGAATGGCCCAACGAGCACGTCCCCTGTCTCCAGGCTGATGGTGCTGGGTCCCAGAGCTCTGATTTGCTGCCTGTGCCTGAGCAAACAACCCCGGGGCTGCGTTATCTGTGTGTGCCTTGGAGAGCCGAGCTGGGTGGGGAGGTCCCCCAGGATCCCAGTGTGCTGCTGACCCCATGGCCTCGCTGGGGCCAGCCTGGGGCTCACCCCGCTGCAGGCTGGTCAGGGACCCCTACTCACCGCAGGCTTTGCTGACGCAGTAGACAGAAGGCACCCAGAGGTTGGAGGAGCCAGTGTCAAAGACCACGGTGAAGTTCTGGGGGGGGGTCCCGATGGAGATCTGCCCAAAGTACTCCATCTAGCACAGAGCGCAGCACAAAGCACCGTTGGCCATTGGCAGGCTGGCAAAGGGGAGCCTGTGCTGGGATATCTGGAGGGGGCTGATGGGTTCAGTGTGGGGCATGGCTGGCAGCAGGGTACTGCCTGGTCTGGCACAGCCACATGGTGCCAGTTGAAGTAAAGGAGACAAACACTTAAGGGACAACAAGGCAGGATGGTTGATGCAGGGGCCATCACCTTCCTGCTGGGTTCCCAATGGAACCCCCATCACCAGGATGCAGAATGGCAGGGGCTTTGGGGGCAGCACCTTCCAGCTGCTTGTGAATGGGATGGGCCTGAAGTGGTCCACTGTGATGGGGTGCTCTCTGGTACGTGTGATGTGTGTTAGCTATGGAGGATCTCTCTCCTTGCTGTGGGCCTGCAGGCTCGGGGGGTGCACAGGCAGCTCTTGCCAGGAATGTGCTCCCTTGTCCCTTGTCATCACCACATTCCAAGGCACAAAGGCGCAGGCAGGAGCATGTCAGGACACTGCCTGCAGCGTGCTCTGCGAGCAGGAGGGAGTGTGGGGGGAAGCCTTTGGGCGTTGGAGATCTCTCTTGCGCACTAATGTGGTTTTGGGGCTCAGCACCCCCAGGGCTCGGTGCTCACATCCAGGTAGTTGATGAGGGGCTCGTTGGTGTCCATGAAGGCGGCACAGTCCTCGCTGTACTGCACCATGTCCAGCCTGTGGGCTTTCCAGAAGTGGGAGAGCTGCCCACGGTCCCGCAGCAGCTTCCGCAGGGAGCGGTGCCTCCTCAGTGTCACCCTGCGGGAGCAGTGGTCCTGGTCACCCACCCCAGTCCCTGTGCCCGCCCTGAGGGTCCCAGCACTGCCGGGATGCGGGTCCAGCATCCCCCACCGTGATGCTTTCTAACAGAGTGAGATGCAGGGATTTGATCTGCTTTAGGAGGCAGCAAATTGAAGGCAAAGCTGGCAGGAGAGCTCAAACACCCAGCACTGGCCTGCTCTCAGCCATAGCATGGCCAGGAGCTCAGTGTGAGTGATGGGGAAGGACCTTCAGGCTGGGAGAGGGGATGAGGGCCAAGGGGAATTCACACCGGTGTTTTCTGCCCTGTCTGCTTGCAGAGACCTCATCCTACAGACCTCAGTCTACAGACCTCATCCTGAAGACCTCATCCTACAGACCTCATGCTGCAGCCCACTGCTGCTGACGGGTCTGCTCAGGGGGATGGAGACAGCCATGGAGCTGCTGGACTGATAGGAGCAGGGCAGCAAAGCACAGCGTGGTCCCCTCGTGGTGTCCGTGCTGGGGGACCTCGTCCATCACTGCCATGCAGAGCCCCTCCGGGAGCTCCGGAGCACCCTGGGGACCCCCCCTTACCTTTTCAAGCTGGTGGCCAGGGAGAGGCAGAGCGCGGCGAGCAGGAGGAGCTGCCTCATCTCAGCGGGGCGGCAGCAGCAGCGTTGGGCTCTGCGGCAGCGCCGCGGCGGAGCTCTTATACCAACATCACACCCTGGCCTCGGCGCTGCGATAACGCCCGCTGCGAGTCAACACCGGGCTCTGGCAGCCGCAATGAATCAGTGGCCACGGCCCAGGCGAGGCAGAGCCAGCACTCCGGGGTCAAGTTTGCTTTAGTGGGTGAGGAGGAACAGGGCAGCCTGTGGGGACGCGTAGGATGGAGCAGGATGGGGTCCCCATCCCGGCACCGGCCCCTCACCCATCGCAGTCACTCAGCCCGGCTGAGCTGGTGGGATGCTTCTGGGGAGTGTTCCCCCTTTCCTTTGCCCTGCCCATGGCCGTGCGGGTGCCCCACATCCCAGCATAGAATCCCAGACCGGTTCCTGTTGGAAGTGTGTTACCTATTTCCCTTATAAGACGCAGTTGAATGTGCCACCTTCCCTTCTTGTCCTCGTCACATATTCATGGAAGGGATTGAAAACCAAACGCTTCCTAAAACAAAAGCCATTGCAAGTGCCAAGATCAGCTGAAAGCGGCAAGTGGATTGTCACAGACATGGTTTATAAGCCAAAAATCCTATAAGCAAATCCAGCCTGAAGGGTCGCTGGGCTTCAGAGATAAACGTGAGTGGGAGCTCTAGGACAGACAAGCCAAGTACTTGAAGCAAACCAGTTTATTTAGTGAAAGAAGCCCCAGATTGGATCATCGTAAGCTGCAGACTGGGGACAGTTGATTCAGCATTAAATTATGGGGATGAAAGAAAGAGGCAAGGAGAAGTTTAGAAGAAGCAAATCTATTTTAACCTGGATTTAGCTCTTTTAAAAGTGGTTTTGAACCCCAGACTCTTAGAGATAAATCTGTGAATAGTCCTGTGGTGCTTCAAGGCAGCAGCGGTGCTAAAGTGTATTTAAGGGGATGTCATAAAGGGGAGCCTGAGCTGAGCTCTGAGGCAGAAGCTCTTCCCTGTGAGGGTGCTGAGGCGCTGGCACATGGTGCCCAGAGAAGCTGTGGCTGCCCCATCCCAAGCACCCAAAGCAGTTTCTGCGTGGCTCTCTGCCCTCGGGACCACTTTGCCCCCATGGAGCTCAACTGCCTTTAGCACCAAGCTGCTGGAAGATGGAGCAAGAGGGAGAAGTGCCCATGGGGATGGAGCATCCCAGCCCCAGAGCAAAAGCAGCCACAGAACAGCAGAGGAACACCCAAATGTATTTAAATGAGGCAGTTGAAGCGTCATGGAACCTCGTGTGGGCTCGTTCCTGCCATCACCATGGGGGAGAGCAAGACCGCATCCGGTGCCGCTGTGAGTGCGCCTGCAGCACCAGAGCCCTGCTTGGCCACCCAAAGCATTGCCCAAGCATCCCTAATGCCAGCTCCCCCCCAGGCCCCGGCCGCCCCGTCCTGCAGGGAAGGGAAGGTGTGGGAAGCGCTTTACCCCCAGGTAAAGCACTGCTGGATATGGATTCCACCGCTCACCGTGCCTCATAGAGCAGAGCGGCTGTGCATCAGGATGGGAGCTGGGTTTGCTGCCCGCATCCGAGGGGTGGCTGCAGGCACGTGTCACCAAGCCTGGGGCAGCAAGGCCTGACTGGAATGGGATTAGAATAACTTGAGGCGTTCCCATGGCTTTGCTTACCTTTAGATGGAGCGTGGACATCTTGAATTCACTCCTCGGGACCCAAGCTTTGATTGCAATAGGGCATCCATTGTGCTTGAGAATGGGTTAATGTGCTGGGGCTGCAGGGAGGGAGGCTCGCAGCGGGTTACCTGATACACCAAACAAGTGCATGTGCTGCCAGCATCTGCCCAGCTGTTATCTTCAAACCAGACATTTCAATATGCTTGTGCCTATCATCGCTTCCATCTCCTCGTAGCCCATCTCAGCAAAGAAGCTGCTGCCGCTGATAGCTGGATTTGGGTCTTCTTTTGCAATTTCCTTTTGAGCAGCTCGTCTCTCAGATTGCTATCTGCTGCTGCAGCATCTCCTGCCCCACCATAGGCAGTGAGCCAGTTCAGACTGACAGGTTGAGAAGGATATCTGGGGACAGTTCCATAAGGGAGGGGGATATTCCAGCCAGAAGCAGGCTTTCGGCTTGGCATTTACCGAGCTCTTTGGGGAAGTGGGATTTCACAGGAGACTGGTGAAGTTTGGATTCATTACCGTTAGAAATGCAGAGGAAATGAAGGAATCTGATCCAGAGGATGGATAATCCTTTGCTCTAATTATCAATCCATCTATCAGGCTATGAACCATGTTATTACAGCTCCTTTAATCATCGTATCAAAGCTGGAGACTCCTCCCTGTGTAAACCATTTAGAAACAGTAAGTCTATAGGCACTGAGGGAAGATTTAAAGTGCTTTTTTGCTCACAGAATGAACACGCTCAGTTCCTGTAGTATAACTCTTTGTTATTATGCCCACAGGTGCCAAGGCAAGGGGCCCACTTCAGGCCTATGCCCCTGAACTTCAGCAGGATTTCAGCACCGTTTAAGCACCATTAAATCCAAGGTGTCTCCAATGCTCCTGACCTTTCTGGCCAGGTCCTGACCAGTGCAAGAGCCTGGCACCAAACCTGTGGCCTCCTTTTGGTTGCTTTCTTCTACGGTGGGGTTATGTTTTCTATTATAAATGCAATATTTTAATGGATTTAAAACCCCAGAAACGTGGGAGAGGATTCAAGTGAGAAGAATCAGCTCCCATCTTCATCACCTTTAGCACGGCGATGGAGCCCAGAGCCTCCAATCATGTATGAAACCATTGAGCTCAATGGTAACGGCAGGGGCAGCCTGCGGCTGTGCAAGGGCTGCCTATGAGGAGGGCTCCCTGAGCCGGAGCCTGGCGCAGGGGCAGGCTGGGTGCCTGTGTTCACATCTGCAGTGCCACATCACCGCATCCGAGTGGCCTTGGGGTGCCGTGGAGCAGCATGGAGCTCAACGGGACCGCCTCGGCCGGTTGCCATCAGGGGTAGCTGCCGCTGCCTGTGCCCCCCGAGCCCCCAGGCCCTTGGCTGGGTGGCACATCCACCGCCGGGAGGATGAGCACTTGTGAGTGGTGAGTACAGCACCCTGGGGTGAGAACTGCGGGCGCTGAGGGGAGCACTGCCATGGAGGGCTCAGTGGGGCGCTGGGGCTGCCCCATCCCTGGCAGTGTTCAAGGCCAGGTTGGACACAGGGGCTTGGGGCAGCTTTGGCTGCGGGATGCTGCGCCCTTCTCTAAGGTGGATGCCCAACACTGAAGTGCAGGCAGCACCAGGCACCTTTGAAAGTGAAGCCCCAGACTTTTGAGCACATTGCCTTAAAGGTGAAAACTGTAGGGGCAAACCTTGGTCTAAACCATGCTTTGAAGCAAAAGCAGCCAACAGCACCCGAAAGGTTTAAAGCAATGGCGTTATCTCCTTCGCTTGGACAAACTGTTTTCCTCTTGTTCAGGCAGGTGCCCGTTGCCATCTCAGCTGTGACCCTGGTCTTACATTCTCTCCTCTTGCTGACTCTTTACATCATGCTCAGCAGGAAGATAGGTAATTTATTGTCTCATAAACTTTACCTGGTTTTACCTGTTGTGTTCCTCATTCCTGCCCGCAATCCTCCAGTTCAGGGACTGGAAATCATTTGCCCCAAGCACAACCAAGTCCTTGCTGTGGGTCTGGTTCTTGCTCCTGCTTCAGGGAGTGAGTGGTGATGCTGTGGAGTGTGTGCAGGGGCCAGACCCCCACCCCAGGGACCCTCTGGAGCAGCGGCTGGGGCAAGCATCAGTGTGGGACAGGAAGAGGGCAGCCCCGCGGTGCTGCGCCAGCCCGGTGCGGGCAGAGTCACACAGGGGGTTACATCCTGTTACTGCTCTTTAAAGCTGTTTTATTGCTCCTGTCAGTGAAGGGTGGGAGGTCGCCATCAGAACCCGTCTGCAATGCGCTGGTGCAGCTGAAGCTGCCGTTTCCAACAGGGCTGGAGCTCGATGCTAACTCCCCTCTTGGTTCCAGCCAGGCACTCCTGCAGCAAACCGGAGAGCAGCAGCCCCATGGAGCAGCCCCAGCAGCCTCCGGCCTCTGCAGTGGGAGGGAAAGGGCTGCAGAGACCAGGCTATGAGGGTAAGGGGGTCCTGCAGCAATGGGGCTTGTGCCTGGAACATGAGGGTGCTGAGGTGCTGGCACAGGGTGCCCAGAGCAGCTGTGGCTGCCCCATCCCTGGCAGTGCTCAAGGCCAGGTTGGACACAGGGGCTTGGAGCAAGCTGCTCTAGCAGGGGTTGGAGCTGGAGGAGCTTTAAGCTCTCTTCCAACCTGAACCATTCCATGGCTCTATGAATACAAAGGGATGTTACTGTGTATGTGCAATGCACTGTAAGGCCCTCACCGGCTGCCCTTGGGGACAAGAAGAAGTGAGGAGCTGGAGCAGCACAATTCCAGTTCCCCCCTGCCTACTCTGGGCTTTCCCAGCCCAGTTCCAGTGGGCACAGGGATGAAGGGGGGATCACACTGATGCCCTTTGGTGTTTCACTTCCACTCCCGAGCGCGTTTGCTTTCTCTCCCTGGGTATTTCCTGCCTTTGCCCCGAGGGGCCATGGGGCTCGTGAGGTTTTCTGTTTTCCAGGGAGCAGTGACACCTCCTCAGAGACCTCGGAGGACTCGGGCAGCAGCCGCTCCTGCCCACAGGTACGGCCACGGGCAGGGCCCTTTGCCATACCCCACCACGGCAGAGGAGCTGGTGCAGGCTTCAGACCCATAGTGGGGGCAAATGCATTGACCCTCATTGCACCAAGGGCATTGAGACTGTGTCCAACATTGCCCCTCCCCAGGAGCCAGGCTGATCCCTGGGCACAAGTGAGCTCTGGAGTGGCCTCCCCATGGCAAAGCCACCCCAGGGGATGCTGGTGCCTGACCTGGGGCTCGTGTCTGCTTCTGCAGGGTCCTTGCTCAGGAGAAGACCTCAATTACACAACCGTGGTGTTCCCAGGGCAGGGCCATGGGCTGGGATCCACCACTGACTACGTCAACGTGGACCCGAAGAGGAGGAAAGCTGATTTCTGGCCCTGCTCCAGCCCCGTGGCTGCCAAGTGCATGGAGTACACAGAGGTGAAGCTGTGACACCCGGGATGCCCAAAGCTCTCCCCATTCCCCTCGCTCGGCGCCTGGCACGGGCTGGCTCCTGCAGCTTTTATTCCTTGTGACAATTGAACCAATACAGTTTGCTTGGCACAGCCCCTAAAGGCATCCCTGTTCCTGAAGGATGCTGAGTGCGGCACAGCTCCTCCCTCCTCTCCACTTCTGTGTGATGGCTTTTTCCTCATCGCATGAAAGCAAATGAAACGTCACCCCCACCCCTCAAACAGGATGCATTCCAGGGAGGGAAATGCAGTGGTCTTCAAAATAGCCCCCCAAACTGGGTGGCAGCTCCTCTGAACGAGGCTTTCTTTGCTGATTGCTGTCATAAAACTCTTTTAAACACAGTTTCTCCCCAGCTTTTCCCTTTGCTGATTCCCTGCCCTTCCCTGCACCCCTTTCCCTTTGATACCCAAGCCCCCACTGCCCTCAGAGCTGTCACTGGAGTGGCTGCATGGCCATTGAGAGGGATGCTGGGGCCGGGGGGGGAGCATGGTCCTGCCCCAGAGCTTCCTCCCCCACCTGAAAGCCGTTGTCATCAGCCCAACCAGCAGCCAGATAGGGGCTTCCCAGGGGATTTATATCCCAGCCTGGGGCCTGGGCTGGCTGTTGGAGGGGCACAGAACTGGTCCATAGGTTTCCACATGAGCACAGGTAAGTGAAATCCCCTTGGCCTGTGTGTGTGTGTGTGTGATGTTCTCTGTCTCCCACCTTTCGCTTTCCTGCTTTCTCCCTGTACCAGACACCCTGAATGCAGGATTTGGTGTCTCCCTGCCTGGGTGATTCTTATACTCAGAGCAGGGAGAGGCTTCATTAGGGGACTCCCAACACAGCCCCGCTTCCTCAGGAATGGAGCCGCCTCAAGTGCATTTCCAATCAGCTCAGTAGTGATGAGCTTCAATGAAGGGTTGTGAGGTATCGATTTGGCATTGATCTGGGGACTTGGGCACTCTGGGTTTATGACTTTGCTGTGCAGACCTGGCCCAGCTTGAAGGGCACAGGGAGGGAATCGATCAGAACCCCAAACATTTGCTGGGAACATCACTAAAGGCTTATGGGGATGAGTCCAAACCGAGTTCCTGGGAGAGGTGACTCAAATGGTTTGTGGTGAAGTGAAAATAACTGAAGATTCAGAAACACTCTCCTCCTCATGTGTTAGCTTTACAGATTCAGCCTGTGATAATAGAGGGAAGAGTGCACCTTGCTTGCAGGGAGTTTGGCCCCTTCATCCCCCATCAGCAGCTTTTGAGCTCAGCTGGAGCAAAGGGATGCTTTCACCTGCCTCATGCTTTCAAAACAGCTTCTGGGAGACACACACAGTGCAGGGAGAAGGGCTGGGACTGCAAGGCCAGGGCTCGTTCCTGCTGCTGCTGCCCTCCCCGAGCCTGTTCTCCTCCCGGCTGAGGACGGGAGCTGAGTGGCTTGTGTGCAGGCAGCTCTCGGGCCGACGCAGCCACATTGCCTCCTGCTGTGCTCGAGTCTGTTAAACACTCAAAGCTCAACCCCCTCCAGGCAGACACGCACTGGTGCAGCGTCCCCTGGGTGTGAAGCATCCCCGAAGGAGAGCAGCCCCGTAGCGAGCGGCTTCCTTATGCACGAGGGATGCGGATGCTGTGGTCGGGCAATGCTGATGGGGCTCGGTCCATCTACCCCCCTGCGGTGCGCGCAGTAGCGAGCACTCCGGGGCAAGATGCTCTCTGCGTCAAGCACATGTCCGTAGGCAAAGGGGACGCTGCCAGATGTGGAGAGGCGCTTCCGCAGCGACAGCGCTTGTGGTGCCACATCTGGCAGCAGCTGTACCTGGGCCCCGGCCCCGCAGCAGCCTAGAGCGTGCCCGACTCGGTCACCCCCTCCTCGCAGGGAGGGCCCGAGCTGTCCCTGCCGCCGCGCAGGGGGAGGCTCGGGCCGGGGCTGTGGCTCAGGATCGTGGTTTTCCTGCTGCAGAGGCTGCCGGTGGAGCCCGCCCTCCGCAGCCCGGGCCGGGGGCTGCCCCAGCGGCGCCGGCAGCGAGCGGCGGCCCGCAGGAGGTGCCCGCTGAAGGCCATGTAGATCCAGGGGTTGCAGCAGCTGCTGAGGCTCGCCAGCAGCATGGCGATGGTGAACGCCGCGTTGGTGGAGTCTGCGGGGGCAAACGGGAGACCTGAGACGCGCACCGGGCCGGGGGCTGCTCTCGGCTTGGGCCCGTGTCCTTTGCCCCATTCCCATCCCATTTGACGGGGGTTATCTGGGTAGCAGGCTTGCAGCACAGGAGGCAGAGCCAGGCTCTGTCCTTGGCTGAGGGTTGTGGGGGGTGTGAAGTGCTGTCATGGGCATGTGCTGCAGCATCACATCCCAGCAGCTTCTGGACCTTCCTTCAGCCTGCTTGCTGGCCAAAGCATTTCCTAAAGGCCTTTCCATCTTGGATAAAGGTCCTTCTACCCCTGAGCAGGCTGGGAGAGCTCTGAGAGCTTCCAGAACAAGCAATGATTGGACTCTGCAAGCAGCTCCCTATGAACACTGATGGGGAGCAAATCTGTTGCCTTCCCCATGAGAAAACAACAGCTCTAGGTTGTTACCAAAGCAAAAGGGGTTCTGTGCACCCCAGGCTGCAGCCCAGCATTGCAATCTCTACTCACCATCATCAGGAGCATCCTCATCCCACACCGACCACATCTGCACGCTGAAGAACGGCGCCCAGCAGGCGACATAGGCCACCACGATGACGAAGGTCATCTTCACCGTGCGGATCTTGGCGCGGGAGATGGTGCGCACGGAGCTGACCCGCGAGGGCTGCCCGCTGGGGCTCTTCTCAGAGCAGCAGGGAGCAGGGGAGGTGGCCACTGTGGTCCCCCCTGTGCTGGGGGCTCCGCTCTGGGTCTTGCCCTTGAGGTTCTTGCAGATCTCATAGCAGATGAGGCTGTAGCAGACGGTGAGGATGCCGATGGGCAGGATGAAGATGCACAGAGTGGTCCAGGTGATGTAGGCTCGGGCTCCCCACGGGTACCTGAAGTCTGCCCAGCAATCCAGCACCCCCGAGCCCTGGTGCACTTCCTGCAGGGAGAAGATGAAGACCTGGGGCAGGCTGAGGAGGCAGCTCAGCAGCCACGTGGCCCCGATCATCACATAGGCCTGGCGGCTGGGCTGCTGCAGGCTGTGCAGCGGATGGCACACGGCCATGTAGCGGTCCAGGGTCATCATGATGAGCATGTAGGTGGAGGCGAACATGCTGAGCACCTGCAGGTACTTGACGGCCCTGCAGAGCGGGTCTGGGCCCAGGAAGCGATAGGTCACCTCCCAGATCATCTGTGGCAGCACCTGGAAGAGGGCAACCCCCAGGTCGGTCAGGCCGAGGTGCAGGATGAAGAGGTGCATCCTGCTCATCTTCTTCCTCCGGCGGTACATGGCCAGCAGCACCCCCACATTGCCGATGGTCGCTACAGCCAGGATAGTGGCCAGCACCCCAATCTCTGCCCTGGCCAGCGCCTCATCCCGGGTGTGCAGGAGGTTGGGGTCCCATGGCAAGGGCTGGGGGCTCAGCAGCCCATGGCTGGGCCCAGGCTGGCTGTGGTGAGAGTTGTTCCAGCCCCAGCCTGGCTCCATCCCTTCCGGCAGCTCTGGCGCTTGCCTCTGAAGGTTCAACCCTTCCCTTTCTCCTAGGGCTGAGCTGCCGTGGCCAGCGCTGCCCCTGCGCACCGCAGCCCCTGTTTTCTTTGCCCAGTGCAGCCCAGCATCACCTCACCCTGTGCTGGGAGGCTCAAATCCCCTTCTGCTCTGTGCATGTGTTCCCATTAAGCAAAGCAGCACAAGAGCCTCTGGTTCAGTCCTTGATCTTCCTCTCCTCTGCCCTAAGCATTCCCAAGGCCCTCTTTCTCCCCGGATCACTCATTCTGTGCATCCCCTCTCCCCCTGTGCTGGTGAATTGAAAGGGAAAAGGGAGTCCTCTCTTTGGCCTCTTCACTCCAGGAGCAGGAGTTGGGCAGCGGTGCCCTGGTGTCCATGCGTTAGGAAGTGGGCGGCTGCTGCTGCTGCTGGCTCTGTCCCCGTGTGAGCGCTGTCGGGGTTTTATAGCCTGGCAGCTCCCCTCCCTGGCTGGCCCCAGCATCCCGCTCCGCTGGGAGGGTGCGAGCTGGTTCCCCTCCTGCTGCTTTGCCGGAGGCGTTCCCCCAGGATTCCTGGGCAGGAGCCAGAGGTTGGGAATCTCCCCTTGCCCCCTCTTGTGCAGCCGGACAGGGCTGGGGACACTGCCCCTGGTTTAGCATTGTCCCTGCTGGGTGGACCCCACCAAACCCCTACCCCCTCTGTCCCGGGAGGCTGGGNCCTTGCCCCCTCTTGTGCAGCCGGACAGGGCTGGGGACACTGCCCCTGGTTTAGCATTGTCCCTGCTGGGGGGACCCCACCAAACCCCTACCCCCTCTGTCCCGGGAGGCTGGGAATGGGGGGGGGGTCCCTGGAGCAGCTCCCAGAGCAGGATTTGGGCATCAGCCCTGCAGCAAAGTCAGTGGAACCCTCATTTACTGGAACCGTGTCCTGAGGCTGCCTCTTCTGATGTGCTGCCCTTTTGCTTCTGTGTGGGAGGGGGATGGAGATTGTCCCTGAGATACAGCAAAGAGCTCTGCCTGGTCCTCAGCTGAGTGCTGCTGCTTTAGTGCATCCCACAGAAAACCCCCCTGGAGCTGTGGTTTGTCAAGGTAACCCTGAGTTATGTGGCTGAATCGGCAGCTGGTAGCATCAGTCCTCCATGAAGCACAGCACGTCAGGGGCTGCCTCCATCAGCAAGAGCCAACCGGTGCTCTTCAAACATTGAACACAGTGCTGAAGGATCTGGGATTGCTGAGCTGGGGCCTTTGCTTTGTGAGCAGCTCGCTGGGTGAATGAAGATGTGAAGCTTGTTGGCTTGGCTTTGGGGCTGGTTTGGCTCACTTTCCAGCACAGGGCTGGATCTGTGGTACATGATGGTGTTGTGCTGCTGCCAGCACTGGGCACGCTTGGGCTGTCGTTAGCATTTAATCACTGAGATGTTTTCTGTGGTTCAGGTCAGCAAAAAGCAGGATTGGGTCCTTTTGCACTGGTTCAGATGCTATAAAATGAATGGTGTTGCAGCTGCTTTATAGCAGCTCGGGATGATCTCTTTGGGAAGGCTGAGGGCTGGGAGCTCCTGGGATCTCGTGCTACTTTTAATGCCAACTCCCTGTCAAAATGAGGCCCTTTTGACTTCCCTCCACCTCCCGGAAACAGGAACTGCTGAGATGTTCCAGGTCCTACGGGCTCAAAGCCTCCATCACTCCCACCACTGACCCTGCTCCATAGACTCATGGAATGGTTTGGGTTGGAAGGGACGTAAAGATCATCCAGGTCCAACCCCCTGCACTGTATCTAAGTGGATCTCTGGTCCAGGGCTTCCAACTGCGACTCCCTTTGCACTCAGGAGGGTGGAAACTCTGTGTAGTTGAGCAGCGCAGTGACAGCCCTGGGGAGGGAGGACAGGAGCGTCTGGAGTGAAAGCTAATCCGAAGGCAGATGTGTCCGTGTGCCCTTTGCTCCCGCCTTTCCCTCAGCCAGGTTTGGGCTTTTTCCCATTTAATTAAACCCTCTGATGCTGCTTAATATTAGCGAGCATGTCTGGGACCTGAATGAATATGCTGAGCACATGGCAGTGCCCCCGAGCTTGCCTGCTGGGGACAGGGCCGGGCAGCACAGGCAGGTTTGATTTGACTGGAAAATCCACGTGGAGCTGTAGAACAAGCAGGACAACAGCAGTGAAGAGCTGAGCTTTGAGGTGTCAGCACTTCCAGTCACTGCCTTGAACCTAAACTTGGGGGGCTCCATCCGTGCTGGGAAGTGGCAAGCACGTGTCCCCCCCCTTAGACCCTGCAGCCTGTACGGGTGGGTTTGGAGCAGCCTCTCCTCGCTGCATGGTGACCCTGGAATACTTTGGAGGCTGGTGAAGAGCACTGGGATCTGCTGCTGGATAGCAAAGAGCCAGTCCTGCGGTGTCATTGCAGTTAATAACTCTATTACAGTTTACTTTTCCCTTGTTTCACCATGGCTTTTCATTTGACCCCGACGTGTGGAAAGAGTCTGCTTAAGCAGAGGCAACTGCCAGAGGGGAAACTGAAGCTGCAGGCATCTCAGAGACAGCAGATTACTTGTTTGCCATCCTCACGTTCTCCCTGTTGTCTTCCTTGAACAGCCAGGGATGCTTGAAGGCTTCAGTAGCTGAGATGCTTCCATTTCCTTCCCCGCTCCCTTCCTGTGATCATTGTCAGCACTTAAACACCAGGCACAGGCAGAGATTTACAACCTTCAAATGGGGAATAACCCCTCCCAGTGCTGTTTTTCCAGGCTGGAAACAGCTTTTCCTTGTCTCCTCCTGATGGGTTGCTGGGGCTCTGTGAGCTCTGCTGGGGACGGGCAGACAGGAGAACCCATCTGGCTCCAGGCTCCCACCACGGCCAGGCTAGGAAAGGTCCTTTCTTTAGGGCCTGTACTTTGCTCTGTACAGTGCAGGTGTGATCCCTGTGTGGGATTCCAGGCCCTGTATGCTATGGGGATGAGCTGGGTAGCTCATCCTTCAGTTAACGCACTGGGTGTTCCTTACCCACCCGGGAAGCTCTTGGACTGTCAAGCAAAGGGGTTTTAAGATGCTGTGAGATGAGTTCACAGCACCAGGACTTGCTCTGGAAGCACTGCTATTGGGTGTGCTGCTTCCTTTGAGCTCTCTGAGCAACTTCTTGCCTTTGTGTGGGTGAACAATAGGACAAAATAAGCCCAATGAAGCACATTGCTGTAGTTTCACTCCACATGCTTAACAGATAAGAAGTGCCAGTGGAATTACTACCTTCAGCGTGCATGAAATGTGGGTTGGGTTTCCCTCCCCTATCTTAGTGTGTGAAAATCTCCTTGGAAACAGCTCGCATGGTCTGCCTCTTCCTTTCTGCAAGCGAAGCAGAAAGCTGTGCTCTAAATATGCTGCTGCTCCTCATTAAATGGCTGCGGGCAGAGCATCCTCGTGGTGTTGATGGAGTTGTAACCCCGGGATGCTGGCTTTGTTCGGCACTTCCGTGCTGTGATTCCCTGCTCTCTGTGCTTCATTACCAATGGGGGTCCTGGGGGAGCACCCAGCTCTGCGCACCACAGACGATGCTGCCCCAGACCCATCCTGATGGTGACCCAGGGGAGCAGAATTCCCTGGTGTCAGCTGGAGAGGCAGCTTCCCTGTGCACCAGCCTGAGGATGGGGCACTGCCAGCTCCTGCTTGAACCAGGCACCAGCTCCAAGGCTTGCACAAGCCCTACATTAACACCCAGTTCTTTGTCTTTGGTTAGGACAAGAGGAGTTAATCCTCCAACTGCTCTAGTCCTGGTTCTCGGCAGGGGTGGGAGCCTTTGGGGAGGCAGTTAATGCTCTTTAATCCCCTCCCGGTGTGGGGTGGCCAAGGAGAAGGTGATAAAGTACAAGGGCTGCACACAATGTGCTGCCTGCTGGTGAGGTCAGATCAGGCAGCCCGGAGCTATTACTGACTCCATCACGGCGCTAAAGGTGACGATGATGGGAACTGATTCTTCTCACTTGAATCCTCTCCCACGTTTCTGGGATTTTAAATCCATTAAAATATTGCATCTATAATAGAAAACATAACCCCACCATAGAAGAAAGCAACCAAAAGGAGGCCTGGCTGGGCTCAATGCTGTTAATGGGAGCAGACAATGGCCTCTTCCCTACATGCATGGTGCTAACTGCCCAAGCAGCTCGGAGGAGCTGTTTCCACATGTGCCTGCACACAGATTGGAGAGGCCACAGGGATGTGCTTGGTGCTGCTGCAAGGGGGAATTGGTGCCCCCTGTTTCAGAGCAGCGGCGTTTCGGGGCCTGCCTGGTGAATGAATGGTTTTATCACTTGTGGTTCGGGTCGTTTTCAATCACAGAGCAGTTTGGGTGGAAAGGGATCTTAAAGATCACCTGGATTCGCATGATCTGCGGCCGGTGTTTTGGGCTGTAATGGATTATCCCTTCATCACACAACCGAATCACAGCCAGCACTGAGAGCCTGCTGATAGAGAAACCACAGCCTGAAATCGATGGATGTCTTCAGTGGCCTGTATATTATCTCCTTGTCTCACTGCGCTGCTGTCAGCCAGAAGATGAACCCAGCTGACGTGCGGGTCAAGCATCAA
The DNA here is from genome assembly GCA_002631895.1 of Agapornis roseicollis. Taxonomy (NCBI): domain Eukaryota; kingdom Metazoa; phylum Chordata; class Aves; order Psittaciformes; family Psittacidae; genus Agapornis; species Agapornis roseicollis. The sequence goes on along the minus strand of NDXB01000432.1, from coordinate 22,822 downwards.
CCAGAGATTTTACTTTAGGGTTTCTGTATGAGAATATGGGGATTGCTGTAGTAGCGACAGAGCCGCATCTGTTCTGCATCCTGCCCTCTGGGCAGCTTCCACGCTGGCTTAGGCAAGCATGGGGAGCCTCAGAGCATGTTTAAGGTGGGAGGGAAGGAGAGAATCTTCCATGCGTTGGTTGGTTGAGGTTTTATGGGGTTTTGTTTGGCAGCACAATGAAGACTGAGAGACCCCATGCTCCGATGGAGTCCTTGTTCCAAACTAGGTGGGGATCTGAGCGCATGTTTCTGCCCAGAGCCTTTCAAAGCCCTGTAATTGCTTGTGTTTAGTAGATAGTCTGCACCCAGTTACATCTAAAGAGCTTTTGCTTGTTTGTCACTACTGATCCCAGCAGGAGTTTCGGTCCATAACCCAGGGAGCTGTGGGCTCTCCTTGCACATCATTCAGAGCATCAGATCCCAGCCCGAGGCTTAGCAGAGCATTGTGCCTGTGACACCGAGGTGAGAGCAAGCACAGGCACTGTGTGGGCAGCAGATTTACAGCTAACTGTTGGACGAGGATGGGATGTGAACATGGGTGCTAAACACCTCGTGTTCAGCCAAGCGAGGCAGGGAGGCTTGAGCCTGCCCCTGGTGCTCCTGGCTCCAGGGTCTCTTCGGTTGTTTGCTTCCATGGCGAGCCCTCAGTACAATTCAATCAGAGCTGAAGTCCTCAAAGCTAATCGGGACAGGATTAGTCCAAGGGAAAGCAGAGCTGAAGGGGAAAGGGGCAGCTCCCTGATGTGACCTGTGCCTGCTGCTTCAGCAGGATGCTCTGCTCCCTCCTGGTGACCTGTGTAACAGAATTCCCTGCCCATCCCGGTGGCCAGGCTGCACCAGGAACCTCTCAGGGTGCATCCTGCGGGATGCTGGAACAGGATGATGCTGAAGTCCTTTCCAACCCTAACTACCTACAGTTCCATCACCTGGATGGGCGCAGAGCAGCTCTGACACCGCAGCAGGAGAGAAGAGCATGAGGTGATGCTTGGGGAGTTCCAAAGGTCTCCAGAGCCCTGGGCAACCCCATTCAATTGACATCCCAACTTCTGACAACCAATATCCACTGTCCTGCCCCCCAAACTAATTGATTTCATACATGAGTGAATCTAAGGCCATCAGTTAGCTCTGTCTGCTGGTGGAGGCTTTGAAGTACAAACTGATTATGCAGGGAGCAAGCTGGGAGCTGGTTAATAAGTTCCTACAAAGTGTGTGCTGCTGGGAGGCTGTGTTAGATTAAACAGAGGGGTTTACTGTTGTTGTGGCTTGGGCTTCAGCGTGGAGACAAGTGAAGCAGCAGCAAAGGCTGCCACCAGAGAGAGGGAACTGCAATGAGAGTGTTGGGAATGCTTGAAAACCACCCAAGTGTTAATGATGGGGATCCTCTGAAAACCTCTTTCTTCACCTCATTTGCTTGGTTTTGCCTCACTTCAGGCAGGCGGGTGGTTAATGGAGGAGATTGAAGTGAAGCAGCTCGAGGATTTGGCTGGTGTGGGGCTGAATGGAGTAAAGCACAAACATGCTTCAGTCTGAGGTGGTTGTCTGAAGGTGCTGAGACATCCTGGGGTATGTGAGAGGTCTCAGCTCGTCCCACATCAGCCCTTCCAGGGTACAGCAGCTCTTGAGTTCACCCTTGAGGTTCTCCTCAATCTGAGCATCTCTGAAGATGCCATGCTCGTGGTGGCAAAGGCCTGAGGCGTTAAGGACCTCTTTTGCGGAGCACGCTGGAGGGGCTCGGAGCAAGCTGCTCCATGGAAGGGGTCCCTGCCCGTGGCTGGGGATGGAGCTGGAGGAGCTTTAAGGTCCCTTCAACCCAACCCAGCCTGGGATTGTCTCCAGGGCTGGGGCGGCCGCGCTCCCGCCACGGTCCGGCAGGTGGCGCCGTGGCTCCGGCTGCCGCGGGGCGCGGCGCGGCTCGGGGGGCTCGGGCAGTGCCGGTACCGGGGCCGGTACCGGATGCTCTGGCGCTCAGCCCCGGGCTGCAGGAGCCCGGTAAGAGCCTGCGGAGGCGGCGGTGTGGAACGGGGCAGGGGGAAGTGTCCGTGCTCCCTTTGCATTAATCCCCTTTAAGGACACTGCTAGGGTCACCCCGCGGCGCTCAAGGGAAGGGTGGCTCGTCCCCCTCTGCGCCCACAAACACCGCCGAGCAGGCGCTGGCACCGTTCGCACCCAGTTTCTGCTATGCCCCTGCTCCCCGCGCGTGGGTCACTGTTGGAATTGCATCCCCTGCACAGCGCATCCCATGCCACCGGGACGCGGGGTTTCGGGACGCATGGGGCTTGCCAAGCAACGCTGTGGCCATTGCTTTCCCACGGGTTAATTCCTGGCCAAAACCCTTGCCCCGTGCATGTTGCCATGGAATTCCTTTGGTTGCACACAAGCAGCAGAACAGTTTGGAACTGGCTGGGTGGTTTCCACTGGTTTAAAAGCGAGGTTCGGGTGCGATTTGTTGAGTTTGAGGTGTGAAATGTGTGGATTTTATCCCTGTGTCTGGCAGGAGCGTTGCAGTGAGGGAATATGCAGAGAGTAAGTGCTCAAGGCCAGGTTGGACACAGGGCTTGGAGCAAGCTGCTCCACTGGAAGGGATCCCTGCCCGTGGCAGGGGTTGGAGCTGGATGAGTTTGAAGGTCCCTTCCAACACAAACCCTTCCATGGTTCATGCACTGATCTTGCTGCCCTTCCTCAAGCTGTATTTTTTCCTACCACTATCCATGTGTTGCCTTTCTTTCCCCTGTTCAGCCTAAGACAACCCCAATCTCTAACGTGCCTCTAACTTAGGGCAATGGGGGGTTATTTCTGTGGCTGTGTGGGCACATCACACACAGACCTTGATGTGCACGTTGACCATTGCTGCACAACACAAGGTCCATTTTCCTCCTTTGGCCTTCCTCTGGAGCTTCTGACCCAGCCCCTGGCTCCAGGAGGATCCAGCAATGAGGAGCAGGAACATCAGCCACGTTCCTTTGGTGTTTAATAGTGGTGTCCATCCCCTGCTGCGTGCCTCCAGAGTGACTCCAGGCTTGCAAACCCCATTGGCCATTCCTGCTTCGGGAGCCAATGGTTGTGGCCACTTGGAGCTTCTGATAAATGTTGGCACATCTGATTTATTGTCTGACTCGGTTCCCAAGGAGACCACGGATGCAGCAGCCTGAGATAAGCAGCTTATAACCTATAGGTGAATGTGTTAAAATATCAGTGTCCCTTTCTCTGTTCCCATTGATCGCGAGCTCTTGCTTTCCCCTGCTATCTTCATTTCGCTCTGTTATCAGAGAATGAAATACTTTGTGTTGTGTTGAGGAGCCTTCCTGCCTTTACAATTGGCTTCAGTTATAAATGCAGTTGGATTTTCTGTTATCTCTCTTAATGCAAATCTGTTGAGTGTAACAGAATCATAGAATAATGCAATAGTTGGAAAGGACCTTAAGATCCTCCAGTTCCAACCCTCTCCCATGCCAGTGTCTTTTATGCTGTGACACCTCCTGTGCTAGACCCATAGCTGGAAGAACCCCCCCCTCATCACTAGGGGACATGTCCAGGCATGCATGGGCTGTCTCCCTTCCATGGGGTGATAGACTCCTGTGCAGTGCCTACTGAGCAGGGAAGGTTAAGAAGCAGTCACTGTCTCTGTGCTAGGGCATCAAAGCCTGCCTTGGTGCGGAGTTTCTGCTCTTCAAAGCACATGGTTTTGAGCCAAGATACACTCGGTTGATGTCTCTTCTCTCCAGGTCATTTGCAATCCAAGCTTGTTTTCAAGGAGCAGACTGGGCCAGTGTGAATTTTTGTGGGGGAGAGGTAAGTGACAAAGAGGGAACCAGTTCTTTCTGTAGCAGAGAGGTTTTCAGACCATAATTAACGTGTCTTCTCCATGCATGTATGTGCATGCACACACCCAAACAGAGCTGTCTTTGATCTCTCCTGGGAGGCCAGGAGACTACTGAGAACATAGAATGAGACTTATTATTAGGGACAGTGCGTGGGGATAACAGCACTGCTTCCCCCTGGGCTTTGGAAAAGAGCAGGATTGGATCCACCCGGCATCTCCTGCTGGCCACTGAGGTGCACAATGCGATGTGACTGCCTTAAATAGAGCAGCAAGGCACTGGGAGGAGGAAGTGGTGCTGGTTGCTGTCAGGTCTGGCAACAGACACTACAATTAATGCCAAAGCCATCAGTGCCCACGTTTTGAACCCGCTGGCAGGAGCAAGAAAAGGCTCAAGTGATGCAGGAAGAGTGGCAGGCTGCTATCAAAGCCGCTGCCCCAAAGCTGCCTGTTGTGAAGTCCTGTGATGTTTCATGGTTGACTTGCAGCAAGTGCTGCTCCATTTGCTGAGCGTTGCTTTGTGCCATCCGAGTGGCACAAATGTAAAGAGCAATCCGTGTTCATGCATCACTGGTGTGTTTGTATCCAATTAAAGCGGGGAGCCAGGTAATAAGGCAAAAGGTTTCTTATAGTGGCCAGGTCCAGGTGCTTTAAACGTTGATGTCCCAGAAGGACTGGAATGAAAAGCACTGGACATACTCTGTTCTGCTTGATACACACTGCCTGCCACTGCTGAATGCTGCCGGGGAGATAGGAAAAGGCATTGAGCTGAATCTCAGCTTCCAAGCTGCAAAGGAAGCCATTGGACTGTGGGGTGAGACTCCCTTTGAGTAACATTTGCTTCCAAAGTGGGCTCCGTGAGGAGCAGAGATGCTGTGGGAAGTCCTGTGCTGGTCTTTGCACAAGAGCAGATTGCTTCCTTCTGTCCAAGCGTTTTAGGCGCTCCTTGCCATCTGAGGGGATGTGGGTGACGCTGCAGGAGCTTTCACAACCCTCCCTCAGCATCATCCTGTGTCAGTCCATCTGCGCCTGTGACCAAGTAACTGCTATTGACTGTGTTGGCTTTGCTGCCCACCCTAGGAGAAAACTGGTGCAGCTTTGGTGTTCTGGTGCTCTAAGCCCACCCTGTGTGCAGTCCAGGTGATGAATCAAGAGAGGTGCACTGGCCACAGCAAGTGGAGCTCTGAAACACCTCAAACATCCGCACTTGAAAGTGTCTGGGTTCTGGGTCTAGCAGCCCAATGCACAGTTTTGCTTGAGTACATGGGGTCTGAAGGTGCAGTTTCAGTCCCGGGTTGGGCACAGAGCCTGTCTGTGCTGTCTTCAAGTGGGTTTGGGTCTGTAGCTTCACACAGTGTGGTTTTAATTCAGGACAAAGTCTGCTTGCAGCTGGAAGCTGCTCGCATCCAAAGCAGCTTGAGCTTGCTGCACACTATCCTGTAGCTCTTCCATTGCCAATGGTTGCTGAGGAAAGCTTGCCGGGCATGTTCTGGGAGCGTAGCAGCAGTAACAGAGCAGATCTGTGCTTGTTGAAGCTCTGCTGGTCTCAGAATTAAATGTAGACTTCAGCTTCTGAAATGAAGGCAAAATGGTAATAGAAGAACAGCTTGTGACAAAGCCTCCTAAAGGTGTGGGCAAAGGGGGTGCGAGCTTTGTATTCCCAGTGTCCTCAGTGTCCTTTGGCCTGAAACCCCTCTGTTCCCTGGGCAGTCTGTTGCTGAGGCCTGGCACTGGCTCTGAGAGGCAGACAGACAATAGGAAGAGGCAAACTCAGGTGATGCTTTCCCTATTGTTTCAGTTGTTATTAGCTTGCTTTTGTGTATGGAACCATCAGACATTCCCAGCAGACTCGGGACCTGTTTCCCTTTGGTTTTATGCTCCCAGAGAAGTTAAGAGTCCCCAAACACCTGCATTGCTAGCATGGTCTCCTCTGCTAGTGGAAATTTCCTATTCCAAAAGCAGGCCATATGCTGGAGTGGGATGAACTACTAAGCTCCTGCCATGGCACAGCAGGGATGAATCCGAGTGCGGCTGCAGCGACGTCGGAGCGATGCCAGGGTATTTTTAATTAGCACTTTCCTCCAGGAAACCGGTGCAGTCAGAGCAATGCAAAAGACCAAGCCTCCTCTCTCAGCCTTGCCGTGGAGCTGCCTGCACAAACGGCTACAGACGCTGACATGCAGATGGCAGTGCTGAAGAGTGCGATGGTGCTAATTTCCCTTGTGTGGCATTACCCAGAGACAGCAAGCTGTCAGCGTTCAGATGACATGGGAAGTGAAGCGCTAGAGATTTGGGTTGGCTTCTCTCTGACCAGCTTTGTTCTGTGTTGTGGTGGGGTTTCCCCCCCTCATCGCTGTCCAAAACGTGAGGCATGCTTTCTGATGAGAAATAGCGTGCAGGCTTGCTTTAAGCCTGTTTCCTGCGTGCGAGATGACAGGAGGCATTGCAGAGAGCAAAGCACCTCAAGTGTTCCCCTGGTTGAGAGCTGCTTGGAAATGCTGACTCTTTTTTCAGGGAGCAGCGGAGTTGATATTCCTGATGGGAAAGAGGGAATGTTGGCTGGTGCATCAGCCACTTGGAGCTAATGTCACAGGAGGTGTTCAACGCAGACATCCTGCTTTTCTCTCTTGTCATTCCTGTACAGTGCATACGTGAAAGAGCACATCCCTCAGTTCTCTGAGTGCTGGATCTACACAGATTTGGAATAACCTGTTTTCTTTGTTCGGGTGTTTGGCTAGAGGCAATATCCACATTGTGGGCTAGAGCAAGAGGAAACCTAATCATGCAGAACTCCAGAAACACTGGCACGGAGAAGGATCCTTGCTTCAAGTATGAGATGATGGAGTATGGGTGCTGGAAGAGCTGAATCTATTCTTAGACATGCAAATGTCTGTTGGAAGGGCAGAAGTGATGCATGGCTGCAGGAACAGGCACAGCTCGGCTCTCTCTTGCGATCTTGGAACTAAAGGGTCTCTTTTTCAGGCTTACACAGCTGGGGCTTTGCCTCTGATCAAGCCAATGGTGCCGTTCCCTCACTGCCCCTTGACTGCTGCGTTTACAGCGCGAGTTCTCTGAACCTACAGGTCGCTGGGCTCTTAGTTTCTTGCACAATAGGCACCCACAGTTACACTACACTGGCCCATAGACACTCCCTTAATCCAAATAACAGCACACAAAGGCTGTTTACTTGAGACATGCACTGTTCCTCGGGGTATGCCTTCAGAAACCACACGGTCTGCAAACATAATATGTAATAATGACCTCTCATGACAAAGTAATTGGGTGATTTATAATAAATGATCATCTAACTTGACTTGAACAAGCATGCCAGCTCTTGCATGCCAGAGAGAAGAGCAGAAAATAAAAGCCAGCTTAGTGATTTCTGTTTCTTACCATAGGACTCTTCCTCAGATTCAAACCCAGGGACTCCAGGTTCTGTCCTAGGAGAGGTGACCCATCTGTCATCTAGATGAAGTGGATGAACTGCATTCCAGGCTGTGTAAGAAGAGTGTCTTTCAAGTTGAACCTCCCTTGGTAATCAACCTATCAGTTTGTACTGATAGAGATCATATATGGTATTTCATTATGGACTGATGCTTGCCCTGGTCCTTGCAGCATGCTGTCTACCTGGCAGCTGCTTTGCATCCTGGAGCTGGCTGCAGTTCAGTGGTAGAAGAATTCTTAACTGTTTGTCATTGTAAAGCACTTTGGGATGAATGGTGTTGCATAAATGGAAGGTTATGATTAAGTATTAATCTGTTCTGGAATAGTTAAGAGGTTTTAAATGTGCTTTTTCTAGTAAGTCTTATTTAATATGGAGGGGGATCGATTTATCACTGTCTTGCTATGACTTTCTCCTACCCCTTCAGCTAGCATTGTGCACTGTAGATTATGCATAGCAGGAAAGGAAAGGGTTGACTGTCGATGGTAGTGTGATTACACAGGTCCCTGGGACTTAAAAATCAAACCAAAGCTACTTATCCTCCAGTGGCTTTTGGAATTCGACTTCCAAATGTTTTCCTCCAAACAAGTCTGTGACCCTGAACCTACAAGTCTGTGTTACACAACATCTTCTAGCTGCTGGGAACAGCCCTGGCTCCATGTATGACCGACCCATGCCCTGTGGCAGATGCGATGCTGCAGTGTTCCGACTGGCTGCATCCATCTCGGCTGTGCTGCTGGTGCCAGCAGGCTCTGGAAGTCTTGCAGAAGCATTGACTTCGAGTCTAGACCCTTTGCCTGGTGTTCAGTCCCTTTGGAATAAAGTCAGATCTGATTAGAGGCACTAAAGGTCTTTAATTACTCACCTTGTGTACCCTAATGAGCAGAAGAGAAGGGCCTTAGGACTCAGTTCTTGTTTTTCAGCTTTGTGCTCTGCTTTTGGCTTTGGCTGTACAGCAACGATCCCATCAAACCTCCCTGTACAATCCTTCCCACAGATGACAACAGCTGCCTGGCTCTTCCTGTATCAGACTGACCACAGGTCTTTTGGGAAGCTAAACCCTGCTAATACATCAATTCTGGACATTATCTGTCTTAATATTCAGCATTATTATACCAAAGGCCTTGCAAGCATCACCTTCCAGATGGTCCACAACAGATCCCAGGGTTGTGCTAGAACACACACATCTTGTATGCAGAAGAGAACAGACAAAAAACCCCACAGAGACCCGAGTTGTTTTATTTCAAACAAAGCTTTGGGTGGGGTGAAGCAGTTGGAGTGTTTCTACAGGTATTGATCCGGGTTTATGCTTGCTCTTTTGTATTAAGTCTATCCATCAACCTGGAAAGTCTTTCCCTACAGAGGGTGATGCTCGGAAACTTCACCCAAAATGTTGAGGCCCTGTGAATAAGGAGCAGGAGCTTTACCACAGACTGCTTAGTCAGATCTCCCTTTAATTTTACATAGAAAGAGTAGAGGTAGCCCTAGACATGATTAGCTTGTTTGGTAACATTCATGCCAGCCAAGGCAATAGATGATGTTTGTTTGCTTTGTATATAACACCTATAGCTTTTTTAGAATCAGGAAAAGAAAGGACTGAACTTACTTAAAGGTTGGCTCATTTCTTATTTCAAGCTGATGCCTGGTTGGGATGAACTAGCTCAAACAGGCCTGTGTAATTAAAATAGCTCATAGTAGAACTTCCAGTTCTATGTGTACAAACAGATAGGGAGCAAAACCAGAAGGATGGACTTAATGTGAAGAAATTAGAGTCTTCTACTTCCCTGTGGGAGAATCGCTCTGCAGTCAGCTCTGTCACAGCACTAACTTGGAACTGGGACAGTTCTAAAGGGCAAGCACTGGACAAGGGGATTTTGTTTGAACTATTGTGTTACTTAGACAAAAACAATCGGGAGTATTTTTAGCTCACGAATTCTGTTGGAAAAACCTTTGTGAGAGACGTCACCTTGCCAGCTTAGTGCTGCAGTCTCAACAGGATCACATTCCTGCAGCACAGAAAACTGGAAAACAAATGCAATGTTGTGCTACAGAAGAGCTACCTGACTAAACACCTTTATGGCTGAGAAACTATCAGGTTTGTCAGAGGGCTCCCTCAAACAGTATCATGAAGAACCTAATAATTCAACTAGTTTAATACATGTACAAGATCCCACTTCATCATTTTATATACTTATATCTCCAGATTTACTACAACCCAGAAGACCATGTAGTCAAAGCCTTTATTTCATGAGCTGACATAACACACAAAGTCAAACCAAGACCTACACACACATACATATATATATATATATACACACCAATATACATTTAAACAATGCAGAAGAGGCAGTACCATTAATTAGGAAATATATGACATGCAGTAAGAATACTAAGACAATTCAACTCTGTCCTCATTGCACCTCTTCCAAATGTCACAAGAGGATATAGATGGATTTATCCTGCATCAACCCAAATTTACAAGTGTGCTCTGTTCTCTTGCATACCTATCCCCTGAGTTTTCTAAAGGTGATCCTTCAGGTGAGTAGCTGAAGGGGACAGTATTTGGTTCATAAGTTAAATGCTGTGGCTGTAACAACTTGGATAATGAGCTTTGAATCCATTCCTTCTTACAGGATTGTCTGTACACTTCAGGGTGTAAGGTTAGGCAGGAACACCAAGTATTTAACCTGATCTCTTTTTGTTCTTTCTCTAAGATGTGATCAGGTGACAGAGTTCCCCTTCTGGAGGGATGTCTGCCCTGCAAGAGGTAGAAAATAACATCAAAACCTGGATGGATTTCAGTGTAGCCTTGAAGTTGCATTAGACAGGAGGTAACAGTGTTTAGGTTTTATAAGGGAGGGGAAATGAACTTAATCTCTACAAAAACATGATCCTGAAAGATGAAGATGGGAAGACAATAAGATAGTTCCTGAGTCTACATCGAGGAGCATCCTAGTATGCCCCAGCTGCCCAGAGAACGAGCAGGAGAGCCCAAACATAAAGCCAAAGCTCCAATACTTTCAGCCACTTCCTCAGCAGCTCTATATACTCCAAATAGAAACTCTGGGTAATGGTGTGTCTGACCACAGGAGCAGAGCTCTTTCATAACTTCATCAACCAGGCCGACTGTTCATTAAGGTTTTTAAGCTGTACTTACAGCAACTGAGAGACTTTGTACTGTGAACACTGTTTTAGGAAAGAAATAAAAATACTGTCAAGAAGGGTTATCAGCTGTTGAGACTTGAATGTAAATGCAGCTTCCATCTGCTTTTGCAGCCTCAACCAAGGCGTGTGTCTGTAGCCAGAAGATGCACACTAGGCAGATTTCAAGAGCCAAAGGAAGGCTACAGTAAAAGAGGAGGATGAGATGTTCCTTTTTAGGACTGCTTTCCAGATTTCCTGTATTATTGAAGCTCTGCTGGGCTAGCAGGAAACAAAGTCTAAGCAAAGCAGCAATGCAACGAATGGAGGGAAGATACTGCAGTATCTTGTGGACCATATTTATCTGATATAGTCCTCCTCAGAGATGCAGGTTGTATCTTCATCTGTGCTCTCCTCCAAATCTGGCAAGTTGCCCCAGAGCAACACATTGACACCTGGTGGGAAGGAGGTAAGGAGACAAAGGAGGGAAGAAAAAAGAAACAACTATTTTTGGATTGTGACCTTATTTTTATGCTTTCAGAGAAAATAACGACTCCAGTCCTTGCAAACCCTGGTAAGTCATGGTCCTCATAAATACACTGAGACTGTTTCCTATTTTTCTTCCAAAGTGATCTTGAGGGCTGGTGTTTACAACATAATTAGAAGAATAAGTCCCTGCCCACAGATGTATTTATATAGCTCATTCATACAGCTCCTGATAATCCCTTCGTGGCTGATTTACTTTGAAACACATTGATCTAAAACACAGGGTGACACTGAAAGGTTCAGACAAGCAGCTCTTCCCGTCTGCAAGGAGGGGAGATGGTTTGTCAGAACGCTAGGCATTCCTCAGCACTCAAGGCAAATGATTCTTGACACTTGGCATCCAAACAACACCTACCTGTAGAAACTAACCAGCATGAGCTGTAACTTCATATTGAGCTAATGAGGACTTGGTTATATAGGGGCAAAGTGACAACATGACTCACCCAATGAGTGTCCCTTGGACAGCTGCTTAGCAGCCCAGGAGATACTGCTATAAATAGCACCTGGTGGCTGTGTATACACTCCTTTATGATATTGCTTCAGAAGATCCTGCCTTCTGCCCACCAAAGGGGAGAGTTAAATTGTTTGATGAAGAGAAATTTCCACTCACTTATAAATTTTCATTTACAAAGGAGCTACAATCAGCTCATGAGATGAGCAGCCCTGTAGCACTTGCCATATACCTCAGTATGTTACACTCCTTCCAGATGCTTTAACTATATTGAGATGCCTTGATAGAAAGAGGTCTCAGAATTCCGGATTTAGGGAAGAGAAGTGTTCCTTACCAGAAGGGTCTAGCCTGTTGATGCCAAAGACTGCTTGGCTATGAAACATCCAGAAGTGGCCATTATTGCAAGAGAGCAGGCAAGGTTTGCAGGGAGAAATCACATGATAACCAACAACGTTACCACTAGGAAGACAAGGGAAATAATGAGCAACATGAATCCAAAAAGACAGATGTTATGGGCTTTTGCAACTAAAGCTAATGTTTAAATAGCCAATGTATTGCAATGCTCCTGTTTCGGTAAAGTTAAGGGAACGCAGTTAAACAAGCATCTTACATATATAGGGAACATCTGTTGGGAGTTAGAGAATATCTAACTTTAGATCTTTGGCATAGAGAGCCACTTAGTAACCTGAATTGTGTAATCAGATTAGTTTACAAACCAACAAATGCTGGGGTACTTGTTTTTTTTTGAAGCCCAGTGATTCCATTGGAATCAGAAGTTAATCACACACAAATCAACCATCTGTACAGGACCACTGTGCATGGGAGAGTATCAGTAGCAGGAGCAATGAGACTGAGAATATCAAAGCCTTCTCTCCCAGGGTGAAGCCTTGAGCAACCACTTTTCTATTTTCTCAGCCACATTCTGGTGAAGTATTTCTCTATTTCTATCTAAAAACATAATCCTGTGTTCCTATCACAACCCCCCACCATTTAAATCAGAACCAGGTGCAAGTCTGGATTATGAAGTGGAAAGGATCATCTCCATTAACTGTGAGCTCTTTGAGAGTTGTTGTTTTTACCCTTAAATATCAGAAATTAATAAAGAGGATAAAAGAACTCCAAGAACTTTAGTGACAGCATGTTCCATCTGCTAGCAACAGCTAGATCTGCCAAGAGGATGTTCTATTAATTAGAATATGAGTAACTACTTCTTCCTGCGGCCTTATTCACACAACTCTCTCTGCGTTGAAGCAGACATTTAATCAGGCAGGTGGCACACAAGCTTTCCCATCTACTCACAGTACTGACAAGGTTGTCACATCTCCGCTTGGGACTTGCACAGAAATAGACTGGCAGCCAAGCCCAGAAGTAGTGGGCTGAGTTTCTATGAAGCAGCATTACATTTGAAGTAGCGAATGCAATCTGTTCATTCAGCCCTCAGCTCTTCACGCTGCAGTAGGCTGCAGTGGAGAGGTTGGAGACATTGTGGTGTGCTTGAGGAGGCATTAGTGTCATCCAAGAGCATTCTTACCACTTTAAACATGCGATGTTCTTCAGTTTGCATTTGCAGATATCAGTAAAATAGCAGCTTCCAATGAAATCAATAGTGCTAAATGGGAAGAAAGTCAAAATATAGAAGTTTAGATGTGGCTGTGATTCCTACTATGGAGTTTTGATAATTCAGGTCTGAAATCACACAGTGATGTTACCATTAGTCTTGTATGCTTAGTTTATTTTAAACCCTCCCAAGATCACACAACCACATTTCCCTAACAGCTACCAGCCATGCTCATATGGAAACTAAAAGACACCCATGTGATGTTATATGAATCAGAATCGCAAAGCGGTTTGAGTTGGAAGGGACCTTGAAGCTCATCCAGTGGCACGGGCAAGGACACCTTCCACTAGAGCAGATTTCTCCCAGCTCCATCCAGCCTGGCTTTGAACACTGCCAGGAATGGGGCAGCCACAGTATACCCTGAGTCCTCACGAATGAAACCAGAAAGTGCTGCCTCTCTTAGTGCTTGACTAACACACACTCATCACCGCAGTCCAAACTGATTAGAGACATTGCCCTAGTTCCTGGTGAATCTCAGCCGAGACTATGGAATAATAGCTTAAAGGCTAGAACATCCAAAACCAGGCCTTTGATTCCTTATCTCCTTTTTAACCCGTACTTTCTTATTAACACGGTATTTTGCAACCTGATTTCCTTAGTATTCAAATAGTGTTATGGGAAAGCAGCAGGCAGGGGCGGGGAGGAGGGGAGGGGAGGGGAGGCTCCCCGGAGCCAGCGCACCATCAGGTTTGTTCTGTTTACCGGCCCTTATTTCAATTCCTAATCTCCGCTCCAGGCAGGAGCTGCCGGAACCCCGCGTGGCTCCATCTGCCCCAGGAACAGATCAAACGAGGGCTTTGATGCCTGCGGCAGGGACAGCCTTGCTCCCGCTGCCCCGCCGGGGCTGAGGGGGAGCCGGGTGGGACTGGGGGCTCCGGGGGCCTTTCCCTGCCGGCAGCACGTACGGAGGGCGGTGCTGGGGACCCGGGCTCGGCCACCTCCCCCGAGGCAGATAAGCTGCAGCGCCCGTGCTATAGGGACCTGTGGGGGCTCTGTGCGACCCGGCCGCCCCCCGGCGCTTACCCCGAGGGCGGGATGTCGGTGGAGTAGAGGTCGATGTCGGTGTCTGCCAGCAGCACGGCCTTCATCCCCCGCGTGCTCAGCACCTGCCGGCAGAACCGGCAGCACAGCACCGACACGCACCGGTCATCGAAGGTGCAGCTGCTGACAGACATGGCGGCGGCCGCCACCGCCGGGGCTCGCCGCTACCGGTCACTCCCGTCCCGTCCCCTCCCGGCCCGGCCGCCCCGGCAGCCGTCAGCAGCCCCGCTCCCTCCTGTCAGTTTGAATTCCCAACCTCCATCTCCCATTGGGCGCGCCAGGCACCGCCCTCTCTATCTGATTAGTGGAGATGAGAAGCAGGGCCCGCCCTCTCCTTACACACTATTGGAGGAGACGGGTGGCACCACCCCTATCACCTGGGTATTGGTGGAGGGGCACGCCCTGCCTTGCTTCTATTGGCCAAGCCGGCAGCCTATTTGCATTCCTCGCCCCGCCCCTGCGCAGACCTGGGGCGGAGGTTAACTGCGCGGCCTGGCGGGGCGGTGCTACGAGTGCCAGGCGGCGGGAAAGAGGGCGGGACAAGCCGAGAGACAGAGCCATCTGATTGGATGCTGCTCCCGACACTCTTATCCAACACTCTCCTCTGATTGGACTGGTCGCTCGGAGGGGCGGGGTGGCGGTGGGCTGCTGAGGGGGACCCGGGTGGCGGGCGCCAGCGGCCGGAGGACGCCCGGCTGCGGGAGGCGGCTCCGCAGCGCCCAGGTAACGGCCCCGCTCGGCCGCCGGGTTCCCTCCGCTCCCGGGGCAGCCCCCGCCGCCTGCCCCCCTCAGCGCGGCCCTGAGGCGGGGCGCGGGGCCGCGTCCCTCAGCCGCGGCCCCCCCACGGGAGCCCCCTCCCGCTTCCTCTCCCCGCCGCCCTCATTGTTCTTCCCGGGCGGGATGCGGATCCGGCGGGTGCCGTGTTTATTGATTCCTTCCTCCAGGCGCGCATCTCCCGCGGGGCCGCGGCCGCTCCCTCCCGGCACGAAAAAAAGGGCGAAGAATAATAAAATACATCGAAAAAGCGGGAGAAAAGTTGGGTCCCGCCGAGGGCCGCTCCCCGCCCGCCCCTCGCCTCCCCGCGCACTGCACCGGGGGCTGAGGAACCCCCCGGCACCCAACCCCCCCGCAGGAGCCGCGGATGGAGCCGGCGCGGCGGTGCTGGGGGGGGGGGG